>OMKY01089570.1:0-15730 GCA_900302395.1 Bregmaceros cantori | reverse complement strand
TATATATATATGATTTATCCTAAAACCAAACAACTATAGTGAAATCAAAGCTAGAGAAATCCACCTGATCAGACAGAAGTTATAGACCAAACAGAAATTTGGCCATCTTGAATTCAAGTGTTGACCTCTGAAATGTCATCAGTTAATGAACCTACCCTAAAGCATTAACACACCGCACCTGTGACAAATCCATCCATCCTTTTCTTGGATGTGAACAAGGCGACCTTGGCAAGGCAGTGGCGGTGCACACAAATCCATTACATCCCCTTCCTTCCACCTTTCGGGGATATAATGATGACACAAACAATACAAAGAGCATTTCACATTCTCCCACTGCCCTGAAAATATTCCACAAGGCCATGTCTGGAAATGGAGCGCCCCTGCTCCCCCACCCTCTGGACTGGTAATAATCAGGTAATAATCAATAAGGCACTCTCAAATCGGCCTAACAAAACTCTGCTTCGAAGGATTAGTATAATGTAAAAGAAGCAGAAGCAGAGCAAGACAACCCAAACAACGGCACGATAATGCTTATCAATGATCAGGACTCCACCTACCTACCCTGAACTGGATTGACGCCGCTGGAAAAGGGCGACCCATGTTGGTGCACATACTGGTACTAGAGGTGCACCGATCCGATCCTCAGGGGCCGATCAGACTTTTTCTCAAAGATTGGGACTCGTGATTTTGTCCCAATCAGGATCGGTAAACGAGTCGGAAAGCGCTCCGCTCTGGAGACTGGATGATGGTGCTCTCTGCCAGCAGCACTTGCTGCTGCTGCGGGATGATACTCATACTATGTAGAGAATTATAAAGTTCTGCTCCGCTGATATGTGTTATTATTTAGGGATATTGATAAGAACATAACCAGAATAAAGTTCTGCTCTAGTGATATCATAAGCAAAGCAGGATCAGGACTTGGTATCGGGACTCGGTACCGGAGATCGGGATCGGCCGATCCTTAAAATCAAAGGATGGGGATTGGATCGGGAGCAAAAAAACATGATCAGTGCACCCCTAACTGGTACAAGCAGAGATAGTGTCATGAATAATTACCATTGCAAACTAGAGGTATGCAGTCGGTGTCGACTGCTAAAGGGATATGCCCCAAACGAGATGAAAGCCTCTTCTTCTTTTGTTGTTTAATGCCGTTCATCTTTTGTTGTGTGGTGGTGCAGGTAAAAATGATATTCTACAGTCATGGTACTGTGAGGTCATATTATATGCCACCGGTCAGTGGTAGTGACTGTGATGTAAGCCATGGAGCAGGCTGAGATGGCGGCGGCAGCCGCAAAGCGATTACATCCCCCACTCTATTCGAGGATGCATTTTTTAAAAAGACATGACACCACTGTTTATTGCACAAGTTGTTTATTGCACTCAAAATACACTTGATCTCCATTGAATATTTCAATATCTATGCTGTAATGAGCAACAAGTTCATTCACTTCACACAGTAAAACAGGAAAAAGTCAAAATTTGCCCATATTTCAACATACTTTAAATGAGGATGATTCCAGCAAACCTTGGTGAACATTACCGACCGCTTGCTCCAAAGACTTACAACATGATCAAAACACTGGTTTCATATACATGGGAACCTTCATCCTGAAAATATAAAATTAATTGTTGCTGAAGACAATTTACTTGATTGGATTAGCTTTACTGGAAAATTATTAGCATTGAGTCGTATCCACTAGAGGGATTGAGTGGTTCTGCTCGAGTCAATGCATATCATATTGTTTAAGAATTGAGTAAATTGCAAAATCCATTTAAATGAAGAGTACAGAGAACAAAGTACTAATAAGTACAATACTGGTACATCACAGGGGAGCAGAATGAACTAAGTCGATTAACAAGGAGCATACGAGTGCTGACTCTGTGGCGCAGTCGGTAAGACCCCCGCACCCAGCACCCGCATGGTGCCTATGACTTAGTTCAGAGGCACGGGCAGCATCGCAAGTTCTCCTCCCCGTCGCTGACTTTTCTGAAATGTCTTCTCACTATCTCTCGCAGCCCACTTTCTAGACCAATTATGTCAATAAAATGGAAAATGCTGCTTACATAAAAAAAACACAAGTAGCATATGGGACTTTCAGTAGATTAGGCATTATTAAATATAAAATCTAAATGTAGTGAAAGAAGTAACCAGTAAAGGAGAAAAAAAGTAGAATTACTTGAAAACCAAAAAAATACAAGGCTGAAAAGTAGCATGCCAAATTATCTTATACAATACAAATTACAATTATTAGGAAAATCCACATCATAATTTCAGAATGAAAACTAAATGTAAATCTATAATGATGTAGATCAGGTTGAATCCCCCTAATGGTTGATTTCCATGGGGTTTGATGATTTCCAGGGAGCTTTTTTTTCAGAAAACTGTTAGCATATACAGCATTAGAAACTAATACTCACCAGTCACCACTCGCCAAAGGCACGATTTCTTTGGAACGATCATAAACTGAATCGCCACTTGGCTAGTAAAAAAATCAGATGTCTTTCCCCCTCTGGCCACAACACTGACATGACTATCGTTGTCAGAAAATGTGTTTTTGGCATTAGGCAATTAGTACAATCGTCTACTGGCTCCTTGGTTAGAGGGTTAGTTTCTAACACTGAGAATGCCATGTTGTATTCAAGTATTCAATAAAACTGTATGTTATACTTAGTCTGCATAAAAGAGCTTACTAAGTAAAAATATATTGTCTGTATTATCTGAAAAAAGAAAAAAACGAATCGATAGAAATAAACAACCAGAAGATGTATTATTTGCATTTGAATTCATTGTTGTACCCTTAAATGTCAGTCTCTTGAAAATATTGAATAGTTAGAAAGTATTTAAAAGTTATTGCCTGTTTGCTGTTCGTGCTACATTGAAGCCCTCCTCACACAGAATGACATTGCTTATTTGTTTGTGTAGGCTACATTTAATTAGAACAGTTCAATTGTAATATAAAAATGAGTACCTGTAGTCTCTTAGAAAGTCGCTCAACCTAAATCCGTGAATCATTATTGTTGCAACACTTTGACCACTGTCAGCAGAGATGGCAAGTAACGAAGTACAAATGCTTAAGTACTGTACTTTAATTGTTCTTTCATGTATCTATAGTTTCAGAAGTGCCTTTTCTCTGATTACTTTTTACTTCTACAGAGTAGTTTTTAACAGAAATATCTGTACTTTTACTCCTTACTTTTTTTGCACGCCGTTGGGCCAGTAGGGGGTGATAATGCCAAAGAGTATAGAATGACAAGAGTGAACATGGGCCTGCATTATTGGAGACAGCCATTAGGTGACGCCGCTGAACCTTAAGTGAAGTAAATTAGGCCAGGTTTTCGTAAAACTACCATTAAAAAAGTGCATTTTATACACAAATGTATTTTTTTACTTTGTACTTCATACTTTCAAAAATACCTTTGAGTACATTTTAGAGCATGTACTTTTTACTTTCAAAAATACTTTTTGAGTATGTTTCTGAGCCTGTACTTTTTACTCTCGAGTAAAGTTGGATCAGTACTTTGTAGTTGTTTTTTTCCACAAATGTATTTTACTCTTACTTAAGTAAGAAATGTGGGTACTTTTGCCATCTCTAACTGCTCGTGGGATTTTAAAAAGGTGGTATTTTACTCATGGGCAGAAGTGACACAAAAATGTGCCGCTACTCTCGCAGTCCTGCCTGTCTACACTATTCTTGTTCACGTTTGTATCGATGAATATGTGCCATACATTATACATATACACGTATACATATTAACCACTTCAAGTGAGCCACAGTAGTTCTCAGTTATGGCTGTGAGAACAATGCTCAGTACTCTATTAGGTGATCTGGTACACAGTACACCATGCCCCAAACTACTGCTTTCCATGTGAAAAAGTTATATAGCACTCACCACAAAATTTGCAGAACTATACAAAACACACAATACTAATCTGAAAACAAACTCTACATTCTGAACCACTGGGTGGTGTGTGTGTGTGTATGTAACTCAGTGTCAAAACTACATTAATATTTTCATAAACAACTCATAAACAACACATTTTAACACTCACTTGTTCACTGTACATTGGATCATAAATGACCATGGAGAACATTATGTATGTTGCCAATGGTTGCACAAGCAAAAAGCATGAGGAATTAGGTTTGGCCTGTTTATTTGTCACCGAAAATGAACAAAAGAAACGGCCTCTCTGAACCTCGGAATCTCCAAACATTACAGAGGTATGAGTGTCTCCACGTTTTGTCTCTTACTTTACATACAGTTCTAATTAAGCAGCTGTTGAGTGCCAACTCGCCTTAATGAAATAATAATTTTATCGACAATTATAATATTGGAAGTGGTTTTAAAACTTCACTTTATGGCAAGTAGGGAGATTTCACAAAAGGTGTCACCATCCATCTTCGATCCTGCCAGCAACGTGTAAACGGCTAGCGGCTACAGTGTGCTGTTAAACCAGGTTATCTGGAAACATCACAGATGTCCAAATAGATATAGAAATATAGTCACACACCAGCTTTTTGTGGTTTCCGTTCATTATATGGATTTTTTTTAAAACAGTGCTATTTACTAATTAGACTTATATTAATCACAACCAAGAATACATCTTATTAAGACTCCAAATGCTCGAGACAATTAAACTCGTGAAAAAAGTAAGCAGATATGCAATAAATAAAAGCACAACAACAGCAGTGTAAAAACAGGCACACCTTAAAAATGCACACTGAAATAAAGGTCAAACATTTCAAACAGATCAAACAACATCATAAATATTGTTAGAGGTTCCACTGTACGGAGACGAACACGAATAGCATCGGTCCGTGCGGCATCCAAAAGTGAATTAAACGTGTGACGTGCTGAGTTTGGAAAGCTTTACCAATCAATGTGTCGGTATCGAAGCCCGCCAGAGCGCCAGCAGTGACGCGATTATCCAGCAGGTGGCAGTCGTGTACTCCACGGCCGTCTCCGAAAATATGAAATTCTCGGTGTGTGCTGGTTTGACGGTTGGCGTTAGATCGGATAATTCTTAAAAATTAACCTCCTACCCCTAACCGAACCCTAATCTTAACCCCAGCCTTCTACTCCAAAATCTAACCTAACCCTAACAAAACGAGCGGATCATCGCACACCACATCACAGACATTTAACAGACATTTAACCTGGCTCGACTCACAATTTATACCTACCATTGTGTTTCACCCACAAGCGAGATACTGCTGTATTGAGAGGCCCGTGCCATGCTCCGCAGTCTACAATCTACACTCATACTTTTCCCAGCTGAGATCCACTTTTCAAGTCCCTTTTTACTTTTAATAATACTCTTGAGTACATTTCTTTTTACTTTCGGGTATGTTTCACAGCCTGTTTACTTTTCTCATTGACTTTGTAGATATTTTAGTCAGTACTTGTTGTT
Source organism: Bregmaceros cantori (assembly GCA_900302395.1). Lineage (NCBI taxonomy): Eukaryota > Metazoa > Chordata > Actinopteri > Gadiformes > Bregmacerotidae > Bregmaceros > Bregmaceros cantori. Next base: position 10,320 of record OMKY01089570.1, on the reverse strand, counting down.
TTGTACAAGCAGGGTTGGGAGAGGGTTACTTTTTGATTACTTTTGAAAATGAAATTTCTAACAAATAATTTGCCATACACTGCAGGTGTTCAACTCATAATGCAGCCTGAACCACCCTGAATGTATTAAATTAAAACATTTGGAACACATGAAATTATTGGTTATTTGTTTAAAGCTTAATCAAATAATCAATAATTATTTGATTAAAGCTTAAAAGTAATCATATGATGGATTACTTTTAAATGACTTAAAATAATGTTAATAAAATCATACAGAAAATAATTTAATTAATTAATTTCATTCAAGATGAAGTTTAACTATATTGTGAGTTGAACACCTGCAATACATAGTAAAGTATTTAATAGAATTAAAACATTTCTCAAAAGTAATCCAAAAGTAACCCCTCCCAACCCTGTGTACAAGCTTATCCGGTGTCTTCACCTGGGGTTTGAACAATTTTGAACATGTCTATACTGTGGAACGCACGGCCATCACATTTTTTGCCGATCGACGCATCCAGTAATTTTGAGTTGTATTTGTCGGGCAGATTAACACACTCAATATTTTCGCACATAAAATCGTCTAATCTGGCAGGATCAAAAAGGGGCTTGTTGTGCAAAGGTTGTGAATTAGATTGTAAACAGATTAATGCTCAAAATGTCACATGTGAAATGTTGCATGATACTTAGCATGTGTTAACAGCTTGACAAATATTGAGAATCCGTATTTTGTTAATACATTCATATTACGGCCAACTGGTGTGTGGTTGCTCTATACATATAGTTTTATGTGTATATCAATATTATATTTATACAGCAAATCCACTAAGCTTGTTTAGTACAATCATCTCTTCATCTCATGTCATGTTTACTGGCTCTGTATTGCCTATCCTAAATTAAAAATGTCATTCATACGTATATTAAATATGTCAAATACAAATATGTCAATAAAACATCTTCTTTGGCATAAACCGTTGGCGAGCGACCTGTACCTATCTGTTCAAATGGATGTCACGAAACATATACTGTATTTCCCGCACTACAAGGCGCACCTGACTATAAGGTGCACTGTGAATAATTTCCCTATTTTCAAACTTTTTTTAGGAAAGAAAGGGGTGTGAGAGTGAGAAACAAAGAGTAGATGGAACTAGAGGTGCACCGATCCAATCCTCAGATCGGTGATCGGGGGCCGATCAGACTTTTTTCCAAGGATCGGGACTCGTGATTTTGTCCCGATCAGGATCGGTAAATGAGTCGGGGAGCGCTCCGCTTTGGAGAGTGGATGATGGTGCGCTCTGCCAGCAGCATGCAGCTGCTGTGGGATGATACTCATACTGTGTAGAGAATAATAAAGTTCTGCTCCACTGATATGTGTTATTATTCAGGGATATCGATTAGAACATAACCAGAATAAGGTTCTGCTCTAGTGATATCACAATCAAAGCAGGTTCAGGACTTGGTATCGGGACTCGGTACTGGAGATCAGGATGGGCCGATCTTTAAAATCAAAGGATCGGGATCGGATCGGAAGCAAAAAAACTTAAAAACGTGATCGGTGCACCCCTAGACGGAACCATATAGGCAATTACTTTGGTTTTTGCCAGTGGGTGTTCATCAATCCTTGTGGGTGCCCGGGCTCCAGAGCACCCACAAAGTCAGCGCCTATGGACGGAGCATACAAGAGTTCCAACATCACAAGAGGTTGCTTTGGGGTGGTTGAGACTGAGACCATCCAGTGTCAGGATTATACACTCAAGATTTAAGATTATACACATTTTAAGGAGGATTAGATATCACATTTCAAAAATATGTCAGAAAATATCGTATCATACACAAATATCAACTAATTTGATTGAATTCTTATTTTTAGGCCTATACGTGTGCCTTATAGGGCGTTAAACACAGTGCATGACCACTGATTCTATACACAACACAACACAGTATTGGACCACAGAAGAAGAACACAGCTCACTCCCACTTCTCCTTCTCTGTAGGTATTGACCGCTTCTCAATACAGTGGTCTAAGCGATCAGGCGCGTAAGGAAAAAAAAAATCAAAAATTCATACTGAAATAAGTGATTTTCCTGATCTTAGCCGAGTCGAGACAGACTTGCCACTGTTCTTTCTGTTTAGTTGGGAATTAGATAGTAATTCGCTACAGTTTGTGTGTCTAACCCCCACAACAACAGCAATAACAACAGTGAAAATAGTTAAGTTCTAGTAGTAAATTAACAGCTTCATGTTAAATATACTCCAATACTTCTGAAAAAAAGGACACTACAATTGGTGTCAACCCTATTCTACCAACACCAAACTAAACAATATAGTGATTTTACAAATTGACATCATATACACAACAATTTGCATGCACGATTCCTCCCACCACCGCCAACCAGAGATTTGTACTAGAATTCACACTTAGCTTTTAACCCTTTCGGTGCAAGTGATTTCCAAGCAATGTGTACTGATCTTTCAAGGTCCACCAAATGTTCTCTTCAAGTTACAAAGAAAAAGATCAGTACTTTCTGCAAAAAAATAACATTTTCTATTCTAAAATAAATTCCAAACATTTAAAGCATTTTTTTTTAAATAGAGCATGCTGTTTTGGTAGAGGAAGAGGCAGCTACGAGAACAACTATCACATTTACTTATTGCATTTGGAAATAACCAAAAAAATCTGACCAAATGCAGGTCATTGGTGACATCCTGCTGGCCTGAATTCTTTCTGTTTCAAATAGATATATATATATATTCTAAGAGCCGATAGACTAAGAACGGAAGATGCTAGAGATATAGTGTTTCATTTTGATCTTAATTTTGATGTTCATGGTTGTATAGCTGTGGCCAACAATTAACCATATATGTACCACGTAGAGGTGGATGACATAATGACAAAACATATAGCCAAAGAATTTAATATTGGATTGGTATTTTCGGTATTTTCCCCCTCCAATCTTCATATTTCCATGACTAACAAAGCCCCTTTTCCACTGGCTTACTTAAGGCCAGCACGACACATTCTCAACAAGGTCAAATCGGGTAGGCCAGGCCAGGTTTCAGGACCCGCTGAGATGTGGGTCCAGAATCGGGCCGCCCTTGGCCACGTTTATGTGTCGTTGATTGGCCACCAGTCTGGCAGGCATCAATAGAACAAAGGTAGATGCTATCACCTGCCACCAGTGGGGTGCCATCACCTTTGTCTCCCCCCGCCCCCCTGCTGTGCAGCGGCCACAGCGTGTTGTGTGTTGTGAATTCAGGGAGGGGTTTTACACAGGCAGGGGTTAGCACTGGCGAATCAAAATTGAGTTTTTTAAAAATTAGGCACCACCCCTTCGTGGCCGCGTTAAGAACAGTGGAAACACGTTCCCCATTAACTGAACTAAACTTATCCGAGATTCGCCAAACTGTGCCTTGAGCTTTTTTTTGTAGTGGAGAAGTGGCTCAAGTGTGAAGATATATGGATCTTCTATGTGCTGCCCTCTAGTGGCAATGTGCAATGACTAAAGTGTATCTGAGTAGACTCCCCTACTACCCTCCTGTGGGGCAAGGAGAAAAGGGGTCGTTCATAAATATATTATAAAAACATGGTCAGGAGAGGTAGTAGATCTCCATTTACCTTCACAATGAACAGACATGTGCCAAGCAATTCAAATAGTCTTGAAAGTCTTTCCAAAAAACATTATTGTCTGTTATTAGGAGTGCAGTGATATACATTTTTGGCCATATCGCGCAGCTCTGTTATTTATTATTATTATTTATTTGTTTATATATGCTTATTTCCTTCTTCAGTTATATATAGCTTGTTGAATACAGAACAGGGAATGGCAAACGAGATAGAGAGGTGTGACCATAGAGTGTATATAAATATGGACGTCGCATTCGCTTCAGCCAGTGTGCCGACGTCCGTGTGCTTCTGCTAGTCGAGTGGGCGGAGTCGAATACCAAAAGCACGGAGCCTATGGGATTTACAATAGAAATATACGAATTTTAGCAGGCCGTTTAATTTAAAGATTGTTTCTAATTGATGTTTTAATCTATATTGTCGGGATAATTAACGGTTCATTGTGTGAGGAGGGTCATAATTTCACAAACGCATCAGATTTGGTGTTAATATTTTTTATTTCAGTTCCCATAGGATCCCATTCATTCTGACTGTCATTGGCGCCGCTAGCAGACAGTACCACCGGAGGAAGTCGCATGTGAGGCGCTTCTCTTTCATATACTGTCTAGCTCTCTCTATCTCTCCTGGTACCGGATATACGGGTACTTTCAACAATAGCAGCGCGCAGTCGGCGGGCACAAAAAGATTTGATGAAAGCAATGGGATGACGCCATGCACGCTGCGTCTACTTTATATACAGTCTATGGGTGTGACCTACACAAACAGGTCATGGTATACTATTCATATACTATTATTCCAAACAACCTCACAACAGACTGCTCAGTGCTCGCACAGGACAAAATCTGACCCAGGCTGTCACATGTGGCCAAAGAGTATGGAGCAGAGGAGGAAGACTGTGTACAGGAAGAGCAGGCCGAAGCCCAGCCGCCGATCCAGCCTCCAGTGGTTCAGGTGAACACTTGCTACCTGCCGGACGCAGCCACCACAACAGACAGGTGAATAACAGATCCATAGTCATAAAGTCATATACAGGGTTGGGTAGAGTTAACCTTTGGCTTGCTTTTTAGAAAATATTTAGTTGGAAATATATATATACTTTTTAAATTATTACACTTTTACTTTGTAAGTAATCTAAAATATTTAGATTTAGATAAGTACTTAATTCTTCACCGTCTCTGCTTAAAGCAGAGTGTGCACCAATAGCGGTAATCTTTCTCCAGAGGTGTGACAGTAGAGTAGCGTAAAAAACGAATACTTGAATTCAAGGCGGAATTCACACTATATTATCCAATGTGCATTTTAATAGCAAATAATTTGTTAGACATTATTTGATTAAAGTTTAAAGAAGGATTTACTTTTTGGTAATCCAAAAATAAATCCTTCCCAACCTTGGTCGTGTAGTAAAGTTAGCAGAGCTCTTTAACTAGAATAGCAGACACTTGAATTCTCCTAGCCTTCTTCATACATGTGAGGGTGCCGGCAAGATAATTCGTCACAAGAGTCCACAAGAGCGACATGCAATGGACTCTGTTTTACCATTGGTTATCGGAAGTTCGGAATCAATTTGGAGATACTCTGGGAATGGTGATTTTAATATTATCTTGTTCTGAGTAAGCTAAGTAAGTACACTAAACTAAACGTAAAATATGCTAGTGAAGTGCTCTAACTGGCAATTGCATGATGCATTGCATGGTCGCTGTACTCCTAATTGTTTGTTTGTTTGCACACCTGTTACATTCTCCCCTTTCAGAATACACACACACAGACACACACAGACACAGACACACACACACACACACACACACTAATCCTAGCTTACAAGTGCCCAGTGTACACACCAAATATGTTAACTGGGGTGAAACGGCAACTTTCCATCAGGAAATGCAGCAATTGAACAGGTTTTCCCCAAGACGCATTTCGTGAACGCTGTACTCCGTGTTGTGTGTGTCATGCCAAAAGCACCCAGTACACACAAGCAAACCCAGCTTTGTCTATCGGTGTCCGCACAGAATCTATCACGGCGTATAATATGGTGAGGCTCAAATTGAACATACAACAATGCACAATCAACAAACAAACAAAAAAAACAATATTGATACATTAACTTGTTTCTTACCGTTAGAAAAACAGATGCCAGCAGGAGAATGACAGAGTACACCAGACCTCGATTATTCACCGACACCTTGTGGGAGAAAGCTGTTGTTACTGATGCACCTAATGAGTGCTACATGTTTTTTTTAAATAGTGAATATCAAATATCGCATATCCTTAGAAATATGTATTCTTAAAATTCTGGCAAAATTGTATTTCACCTTTTAAAAAGATGTAATAAGTACCATCAAATAAGTGAATGAGGAGTAGTTTGGAATGTTCTTGTTCAATGATAAACTGTGTCTAAATATGCCTGTGTTATAATGATGTATTCATTCAATTATTTCAATACACACACATACAACTGATTTTGATGTTGTAATAATAACATTAAAATACAAGTAAGAACTAGAAGCACTCAGAGATTGCAAACCTGCACCGTAGTGGTACAAAAAATGTACTTTTAGTGCTAGCAGTATGTGTGGCAAGCCATTATCAATGCAAGTGCTTGTAGAGAAGTAGCCTTGCGAGCCAGAACCAACGCATCAACCACCGCACATCGCTAGACGTTTGTAATAGTTAGGAAGCTGACGCTGTTGGACCTGACTGATCACTGGGATTTTTACACGGAAACGTCTCATTGACCACCCTGTGCACTAACCAGTTAAGGAACTTTCCATCCATCTACCTGTAGGTGTTGGTGATTAAGTACGATTATTACGTGGTGCTGGCACGGGATTCGCGGCCATGCGGTCACACCAATGTGACCAAAAACATAACCTGCCCTGTGGCTCCGCCCCGGCTCAGGTAATAATCATAACAATGACAGTCACAATATGTATGTTTTTTCATATTATGTTCCTCCCCCCTCCTCAGTGAACTCAGACAGTGCTTCAATTATTATTCTAGGGCTGGTTATACATGTTGGGCCATGGCTTACTGGTTTAACATTACAATCATGTTAGCCTGTATTAGAGATGCACCGATCCGATCCTCAGATCGGTGATCGGTGGCCGATCAGTCTTTTTTCCAAGGATCGGGACTTGTGATTTTGTCCCGATCAGTATCGATAAATGAGTTGGGGAGCCAAATGACTGTTTATTTACTTTGATTATTATTGAAATTGACAATTGTGCCAAATAGCTTGGGTACTACCAATTTTTACAGGATCAGAACTCAGTATCGGGACTCGGTTTCAGGGATCGGGATCAGCCGATCGTTAAAGTCAAAGGATGGCGATCGGGATCCAAAACATATGATCGGTGCACCCCTAGCTGTATGTGAGGCTTTTGTGATTCACCACTGATCCATGGTAGACGATGAGGGTCCGAAGAGCCCACGGGAATCCCAAACCCAGCAAAATATCAAAGATATTGCTGCCTATGGAGTTGGACACGGCCATATCGCCCATGCCTGAAGAGGAAAGAAGGTGGGGACAGAGAGGGGTTGTGAAGACCAGCGTATAACTTTAACTCTGTGCCACAGGCACAAACAGACTTTATGATTGATTTATCATTGCCAGTCGCCGGTGTGTTGGTCTGCAGGAGCAAAGAGTTTGCAGGGCTAAAGGCCAGGCTAACGGATGGCTCAAAAAACACATGGTTAGAATTGGCCAGATATGGGCAGAGTAGCCATAAAAATTACTTAAGTAAAAGTAGTGTTACCTGAGCACAATATTACTCAAGTACAAGTAAAAAGTAGTCATCCAAATAGTTACTCAAGTAAAAGTTTAAAAAGTAATCCACAAAGTTACTTAAGTAGAAAAAGTACTGAGTAACTTTCAGTAATTAAAATTAATGAAAAAAAAAAGATCCCCCGAGAGGGAGACAGAGAGCGATAGCGCCCGAGGTAGAGAGACACCAAGAGAAAGAGAGCGAGCGAGCGAGAAAGCGCCTGAGGGCGTGAGAGCGTCCGAAAGGGAGAGAATGTAACTAGTAGTGAATTGCTGTTGTCTCGTTAAAAAGTATTTTTTTCACCTCAAATTTACTTGAGTAAAAGTAGAAAGTAACTAGTGAAAATGTACTCCAAAAGTAAAAAAATGTACACAAAAAATTGTACCGGAGTAAATGTAATGTGTTACTGCCCATCTCTTGAATTGGTACTACCAATTGGCTGGTATCCGGCCAGCTCTGAAACGCTGGGAGGAAATGAGGTCTTGAGAGAGGCTAGCGGTCGGCAGAGTCCGGACTACCTTACGACAGATAGCTCGTTGGCAACCAGACAGGCATTAAGAATAATGCACATTGTTTTTTTAATGACCCGATTACATCAATTTGCATGGACAGTATGCACCGGTTCCATCATAACATAATCTATCAATTTCACAATTCAAACTCAAACTCAAACTTTATTTATTTGTGTAGCCCTTTTCATGCAGAGCAACACAGAGTGCTTTATAGAAAGAGAACATTGAAAAGGACAACGTTAACCACAGCCTCCCAGCCCAAACAAACTGGCACACACTCAACCAAGGACACACACACAGACACGCACGCGATTTGGAATTAACTCGAGGAACAACTAAGAGCCTTGTGCCGCTGAAGAGGCGAGTTTGTTAACACATTTGAAAACCAGTAGAAGTATTTTGAAGTCAATTCTGAAACAGCCAGGGAGCCATGCAAAGAGTTCAAAATTGGAGTATTGTGTTCCCATTCCCATAAAAATTAATTCATGCATTGTCATCATCAGACCTTAGAACACACTCAATGAAAACATCTGTCAAGATTCTGGAATAAATACATTTGTTCAGTGAATCTGCAGCTAATATCCAAAGAAAGTCATTTGAGAGAGGTCTCCCACCTTGGCGGGCTACAATGAGGCTGGCCATGCAGTCTGGCACACTGGTTCCTGCTGCCAGGAAGGTGATTCCCATGATGTAATCTGGGATTCCTAGTGTGTAGCTGATGATAGTCACCTGCAATATGGGAAATGATCATCAAAAAAGTCTAGCCATGTGGATGGCTAACAAGATCTGACAATAGCCTCACACACTCTCAGGCATGCTGTGTGTTGCACAAAAAAACACAGGGAGGGTCTGGCCACGTGGCGCAGCGATTTAGACTGCTCCAAGCCCTGCGATTTAGACTGCTCCAAGCCCTGCTCCAAGCCAGCCCCATACATAGTCTTGTTGCTGTGGCTAAGATCACAGCACACGCAGCGCCGCGCAGGGCTGTATTAAGGTAATGACACCGCACTACAACTCAGTTGCCCCCTATCCCAAACACATCGCCACGGTCATGTACTGCACGTTCGCTCGTCCCCGCTCTCTCATTCCGCTTCACACTAACACAGCTAATAACATGAGAAAATAGCACTTGCTCTGCAAAAATAATTTCAAGTATAAGTAAAACGAGTTATAGTTGGCTACTTGGCTTACCATCCACACCATGAGGTAGGAGAAGATGGCGATCCACAACGTGGATGCTGCGAAAGTCACCATGAACCACTTGTGCCAGCGTCGTTTCACGCAGTTTGGCACGGTGCAGAACAGCAGCAAGCTGAGGGGCCAGGAGAGCAACCAGCGGGCACGCCCGCACACTCCACCTGCAAAGAGACACACAACAGCTCACTGAACACTGCACACTGTGGGACACTGTAATTAGTACGCTATTGGGAACGAGATTGTGATGTCACTCAAGGAGTAGCACCTCTTTGTTTCAGGCGGAGAAGCATGGATACACGTGGAGTTGTTTACATTCCTGCAAGTGCACGGTGCGCAAGCGCTGCTGAAAGCCGACATGCCTAGGAATCGCTGCGTTAAAGGCTGAAGAGCATCATCGCGCTAGTTACATTTCTTTAGATTGGGGTTAGATTGGAAAGCTATTATGTTTAAATGCCCTGTGTGTCATGTGTACCGCAGCAGTTTCCTTGTGCCATGTGGACGTCTCATCTAGGTTCAAATATCACACTCTCTTTAGGGCTCAAATGCTGGGATTAAAATTATCTTAATATTATATATCTTAATATTATATATTATATATTATATTAAGATTATAATTTTTCTTGCGTCGACTCAAATAAACTTAATTTTTTTTTCTTTTCAAAATATTTTTTTTGCTCAAACATGAAAAAACAGTAAAGTTTATTCTTTAATTTTTTTTTTTCATGCTCATATAAAGTATGAGTTGAATTGACTTCTGGGTTAATTTTATTGAATCTATTTGAAAGTAATCAAAAAGTAATCCAAAGTAATCCATTATGTTACTTTTAAAATTGGGTAACGGGTTTACGTTAAAAAGTAACCTTCCCCACCCTGCTCACCTGGTAGTTTAAAAGGATGGAACGCCTCGTCCTCATCCTCTGTTTCCACAGGAACACAAGCTCCCAACTCCAGCTTGTCTCTTGCCTCTGTGTCATTTGAATTTCTCACTTTCTCCACTCCTCCATTCTCTTCACATGCTGCTCCTTCACTTCCTGCTCCGTCATCCACTCCGTCACATGCCCTGTACGAGCTTACAGTACCACTTAAATTAAAAACTCACAAGAAACATGTTTAGATGAAAATGGTTAACTGCCAAGCATTCGTAGTGTTCATTCATTCATAGTACAATAAAACCAGTGAAAGACAATATTTTCTGGGTTTTTGATTTTGTGATTTTGATTAGGCAA
>OMKY01089553.1:0-11580 GCA_900302395.1 Bregmaceros cantori | reverse complement strand
AGGGGGGGGGACGACGACAATCCAACATGACTGACTGACTGTGTGTGACCCAGGCATGGCCTTGTAATGGCTGCCATTGTATGGAGTGTTGGTATGAGTAACGGTTCAGGCCGGAGTAGGAATCATACAAATGACAGGTGAGTTAGGGTAAATGTTTTCATGGAATACATGTTTATGTGGATGTATGGAGAATAGAAAAAACGGTTCAGGGTGTAATTGTCTATATGTCTGATTCAGGTGAGTTAGGGTTAATGTTTTCATGGTGTAAATGTTTATGTGGAGGTATGGAGTAGCACAAAGTTTCAGGGTGTAATTGTCTATATGTCTGATTCAGGTCAGTTAGGGTTAATGTTTTCATGGTGTAAATGTTTATGTGGATGTATGGAGAATAGAAAAACGGTTCAGGGTGTAATTGTCTATATGTCTGATTCAGGTGAGTTAGGGTTAATGTTTTCATGGTGTAAATGTTTATGTGGAGGTATGGAGTAGCACAAAGGTTCAGGGTGTAATTGTCCATATGTCTGTTTCAGCATAGTGCAGGGGTGAGCCATTCAGGCCTACTTGTGATCATAATGGTGCTGGACAGCAGCAGCGGGGCCCCTCTCCGACACTTTTGGGTATTGATTCAGACATGTGTCGGCCTGTGCAGCTGCTCTGGTGTACCAAAACAGCCTTGACCGACGTGGGGACAGGACTGGACATTGTCTCAGTTTCCTGATCTCTCTCGCGCTCTAGCCGGGAAGCTTGTCGCTTTTGCTGGGTGCACCAGGGGAAATCTTAAATTGAATTAATATAAACCAACAACCATGAACCGCGAGTGTGTGCCGGGCTAACATTTTGTCTGTGTATATTGCTTGTTTATGCAGCATGGTGAATAAAAATTATTCTTACCGATGCCTCCTTTTCCTACGATGGTCCCAACATCCTGTTCAACCTCAGCATCTTCTGTGTCAGACCGAGGCTCCTCTTTGATCCGCAGCGGCACTGTGGTGCCCGGGGATTCGAGCGTGGCCGAGGCGCCGTGGGCTCCAGGGCTGGAGGAGTCAGGTCGCGGGACGCACGCCGCGGCAAGTTCCCGGTCTTGGAGGTGCGGGGGCTGGGGGCGGCGATGGTTGTGGTGCTGGTGGTAGGCGTGGCTCTGGCGTGGCGTGGGGCTGTGCTCGGTGGTGGGTCCTGCCGAGACGGGGGGCGGGACTTCTAGATGCGTGCGGACATGCTGCTGCAGCTGGGCGGGGCTGTCGCAGTGGTGGCCACAAAGTTGACAGCGGAGATCCACGCCTGTGTCGCCCGGACTGAGACCTGGACGAGATGAGAACATTGTTGAGCATGCACGAGCATATGACACTTTCGAGCACCCTCTTTGTGTATCTCACTCTCCCTCTCCTGTATCTCTTGCATCTCTTTCCTCTCTCTCTTTCTACCCCACTTCTGCTCAAAAAGGAGCAACAGAGCACTGACCGCTGTCTGAGCAGTTCACCTGTTTGTTTGTGTTCCTCTCTTCATTTGTTGTCCTTCACTCCCAATCCCCTCACCCCAGCAACAAAAATGTAGCTTTTACTGTCGAGTTATCACATTTGACAACTTTTAAATAACTTTGTTCTTAAAATAGAACCTTTTTGGAATGGAATCTCGGAAATATTGACCAATATACTGGGATATCCAATCCCCAAAAAAACGGACCTCCTCTTCCTGGGCCTGGATAAGGACAAGATTATCCAGAAGGAGGACGAGTACATCTACAAAATTCTAATAATAGCAGCCAAAAAGACAATAACAAAGAAATGGCACAGTAAAGAACCGCCGTCTTTAGGGCACTGGAAAGAAACTGTCAAAGAAATCTCAATGATGGAGAAAATGACAGGACTGCTACGACTTCAGAGGGAGAAATATGAACTGCGTTGGAGAAAATGGTCCTCATACTTATCGGCAATAAATCAACCATCTGACTGAGCCGTCGGGCTCCTCATAGGAACCAAATTGCAGACTTTGCTTTCAAAGCCCACTCAAAAGTGTATTTATTTTACTTGTGTACTTTTTATTTTTTCATTTTTTTTTCTTTCCTTTTCTTTCCATCTTTTTTCTTCATTTATCATATTATCTGTTGAACACACACATATTTACTTTCAAGGTTTCAATCCATTTTTTTCTTCTCTCTCTTACTTTGAAAAATGCAAAATAAAAAGTATTAAAAAAAAAATAACTTTGTTCTTCTGTTCCACATTATATTGGGAGTTCATTGTTAGTAATGGATATTAGACATGAGCATTGGAATTAGTATATGCACAATATTATCCCTAGAAAATATTGTGATTTACGATCATACATATCGTCTAAATAAGTAAATCAATAAAGAAACTAGAAGCACTCAGAGATTGCAAACCTGCGCCGGGGTGGTTCAAAAACATAGTACTGTTAGTGCTAGCAGTATGTGTAGCAACCCATTATTATTGCAAGTGTTCGTAGAGTAGCGTGATTGCGATTGACGCCACCGGTGAACATGCCAACTACATTTCCCAGCGGCCCCTGGACCCGGAAGTCTAGTCATGTGATCGTGCACAGCACACAGCAATCTATCGGTACCTTGTTGATTAAGTGCTTATGTTATTTATAGGCTACAGAAATGTAATCACTTCTTTCTTCTATCATTTCCAAAAAACTCAGCAAGATTTCATCCAGATCTGTTCACAGCTTTCAGTTATCAAGGGGACAAACCAACACGGCTAAAAACATAACCTGCTTCGCAGCTACGCCCTGGCGCAGGTAACAAGCATATTAGCGTTATTACTGCCTTGCCTGCAGTGTGCACTAATCGCGCACGGTGCAAGTGTGCCCCATGGTTCACCAGGTAGTCGTGCACCGTCAGCACAGGCTCCCCTCAGCAGAACAGAACTGTGATAAGACCATAATTATTTGACAACTGATTTTACAACTCTCATCTCACATCACTGGACACTTCCAGAGAGGACGCTGAAGTTGGCCTCACATTCGCCAATGCCGTTTGATTAAACAATGCTCGTTCAGGAGTGGGACAAGAGCTCCGTGACGGCGTATGAGAGAGAGCGGTGTCTCTCACACACACTCTCGATCACAAAAGAGGTGGTAGGGACATCTCTACGAATACCCTACTGACCTGTGGCTAGGGACGGTGGGGATCGTGCAGCTGGTATGCTGGAGGAGGGCTGACACAGCATGTGTCTGGCCACCAGGTGGGCGTACAGGAGGTCCCGGGAGGAGCAGACGAGGCCGCACCCCTTGCACAGCCCCTGCACCGCGTCGCTGTGGTGCGCTTTCAGGTGGCGCTCGCAGTTAGCCTTGGTGGTGAAGGCCGATAGGCACACCAGACAGACGAAGGGGCGCTCTCCTGGGGTGGTTGAAGGTGGAGAGAGGTGAGACCTTGGAAGTTTTTTTAACTCCTCTTGAAATTAACTTGAAATTGAGTAAAAAATTGACACTGGCTAACACTGTACAGCACCGCCCGTGAAGGGACGGGCGTCTGCATCCGAGCATCATCGCTGCGATCCAAACTCCTGGGGTCCGAGCCGAACCTCGGTCCGCGCTAAGGGTCGGGTGCCGCGTAGGTCATGATGCATAGAAATGGCGTCTTTAAAGTTTGAGTGAGGACGAGGTGGGTTGGCTTTGGGTGGGCTTTGTAGAGTTAAATTGACACGATGCCTTGTAACTCTGCAAATTAACACCAACACTAGTAAATATTCAACTCGCTCCGTTGTTGTAATAACTCTGAAAGAGTCAATGAACTTTGACACTGCATATTTAACACTGCAAAATTTACTGTGTAAGAGCCAAGACTCTGACTGCTGCTCCTCACAAAATACTAAATTGCAGATGAATATTAAAATGGACAGGATATCCTGGGCCTGTCTCCCCCGGCTCTACATCCCTGTTTCCAATATAATCCTGTCACTATCTCTCTCAATAAAGAATGATAAACGGCGCTTGCCCCCCCACCCCCAACAATATTGTAAATCTTAGCACCCCTAGGGTCTCACCGCTGTGTGTCCTCATGTGGATCTCCAACGAGCTGGCACTGGGGCAGCTCTTGTGGCACTGAGGGAAGGGGCAGATCCTCTCGTTGGGATACGACTCCTTGGGCTTCTCCTGAATCACCGGGGGTGACGACGGGGCCACGCCACCTACGCCAGCTGTACGCCAGGTATACACATTGATGTTTAGACTAGAAAGGGCATTTAAAGAAGGCCCTATCTTCTTTAAATGCCCTCCCAATTCCCTTTCCCCGGCCAAAAGTGAACGTCTCTTGATCCGTTAATGCAGTTCTCCAATTGACAACTTTTAAATTTGCTTCAGTTTTATTGGAAAATGTTGAAAAGCATGATAGATACAAGATGTTATTGTTTTATTTTGCTGCTCTCCTTACTTCATTTTCCTCTCTCAGCCAATGCTAGTTTTGTTATTGTTAGAACATACAGTCAATCAAAATCCAAGGGGTGCTTTTCTGTCACTTGGATCACGATTTGGTGCTAAACAACAACAAAAAAAGTTTAGTAGACCAACACAAAAGGCATGTTGATAATACATCTTAGTACTATACAAACGAGAAGGTCAGTAAATCCAGTTGTATTTTACATTACAGCAAATTTTATTTAAAAAAACAACAACAGAAAAACCTTTTGTCTCCAGCTCTAGGTGCAAAGCAAACCCCTCATGAGAAGTTATGTTGTGGCTGTGCTGCCGCCTAGTGGCAGCTATGTTAATTGCATCCCTTTTAATTGAGTCTCTTGAGGGAAAAAAAACAACGCATTTTTATTACGCAAAATTAAAAGTGTGGATTCATTGTTTACGAAAATGCACTAACATGTAAAGTGTGAAAAAAAAAACTTTATTTTCACAAGTCTTAGTGGTTATGATGGATGTGATTCGGCTGCCCCCTAGTGGAAAAGGGAGGCATTACACCATTATACCATATAAAACGTGTGCTCTCTGCTGCGCACACGTGTCCACAGTCTGCACACACACACACACACACACACACACACACACACACACACACACGCACACACACAGCACTTGTCTGTACCTCCAGCAGCTGGTTGCTGCTTCTGTCGGCTGGCACAGTAGTACATAAGATGAGCCTGGAGGTTCCTCTCGCTGCGGTACCAGATTCCACAGTCCTTACACGGGAAGATGTCCTCTGTGGATCAGGTGGATAAGAAAGCATAACAAATAAAAAAAAATCACAAATACATGAATCAAAAGGCAATTCCTAGCAAATCAATTTGGATTACTTTTAAAACAATCCTAATGAAATCCATGCAACCAACAACTTCGATGATTTTAAATTGAGTAATTTGAGTTTAATCAGTTTAATTCAGGGTGGCTTCAGGCTATGTCATGAGTCGATTTTTGTTTTTTATCTCAAGTAATCTTAAAGTAACCCCGTTATTAACTTTAGCAAATTAGTTCGTGAGAAATCAAGCGTTTAGGCCTATACTTGTTAGAATATGTGAGTGTGTGTATGTTTATACGTGCGTGTGTGTTGATCAATATTCCATTTTGGGCCGTGGCTGGGAATATGAATGGCTGCAATTAATTTTGATGAAATGAATCAATGCGGTCCACAGACAGAGGGTCGCCTCAAGCACTTTAACGTTGCCATCAGGCTGGTGGTGTAGGGGTTGTGTGTGCGTGTCACGCCGTTTCTCCAGACGCCCACAGACCGGGAGTATATCATCAAAAGCACTCTGAAATATCACCTTGGTAACTGTAGACATTTCAGGTTAGCAACGGCCAATGTATGTGGCAATGCGTGCGTGTGCGTGTGTATCTGTGTGTGCGTGTGTCTATCTGTGTGTGTGCGTGCGTCTTTCCGCGTGCATGTGACATTACGGCGTATTTGCTCACCAGATGCTGGCGCAAGAGCCAGCAAACGACCAAGTAGCTTCGGCGCCCTCTTTTGGTAGAATGCGCCATTGCAGCCACATGATAATACATGGTAATAATAACTTACGGTAATTGTACGCTTTCTGCTTTTTTCAACCCGTGGTAAATCATACCACGGGGCCCTTAATAGCTAGGGTGGATTGTCTAAATGTGGGACATTGTCCCCCGTTTAATATATATTTTGCTTACTCTCTAAACACCCACGCACTCATGGCTTTCGGCTCCCCGCTCATCACAATTTCACATTTCAGGTTCACAGTAGCAAGAGCCTGCCATTTATCCCCAGAATTAACCCTTGTTAAAACCGAGTAAAAACCGTGATAAATTTGCAATTCAGGTTTGAATACATTAATTGAATACATAGGGGAAGAGGAGTTCCAGAGGGTGGGGGCAGTCACACTGAAGGCTCTGTCACCAAATGTAATCCAGGGGAAGAAGCATAACAAGCACATTTGCATAGGATTGCCCTTTAACTACAACCAAGGCCACAGCAACTAGTGGTGGCTTGACAGCGCCCCCCTGCATCCCAGACTTGAACTGACTTTTACACGGCGTTGACTTTCCCTTTTCTGCATTTTGGTAATGAGTGGTTGAACAGTGGCTAATGCATGTTACATGTTACACAAAAGTAGCTTTAAAGCTGTCCATGACCACATTTGTCATAGGTGGATTGCCCTAATGTGGGCCACTGCCTAATGTGCGACACCTAAGCTCCAGTGGCCCCCGCTCTTCCCTAAAATAATGAATGTCAGTGAAACTATCCCAAAAGCAAACTATGGTAATGTGTCTAACGTTAAGTTCAACTGTTCAACACTGCACTTCACTTTCCCACATTAGGCAACTGACTGTTCCACATTAGAAAGCTGCAAAGAAGGGGCCACATTAGGTGTTAGAAATATGGCCCGATTCAAGCCTGGGAACTAGTTTAGTATAAAAGTAGAAAAATAGTTAAAAATTTTCAACGAAAGAAACAGACTTCTAAAAGTTGGTTATATAGTTTCCTGAATGCGGAACCTCACCTAAAATTACTTTGAGACCGCTGGTAGAGGGTTTCGCTTACATGAGAGCTCCGCTAATAAAGATTAACATGGTGGATTTCCCTAATGTGGGCCATTTTCTGCAACTTCATAATGTGTGACTGACAGTCAGTTGTGGTACAATGAAATGTAGTGTTGAACCGTTGAACTTGATGTTAGACACATTACCGTAGCTTGCGTTTAGCACACTGACATGCATTAGTTTAGGGAGGAGCCAGAGCCACTGGAGCTTAGGTGTCCCACATTAGGCAGTGGCCCACATTAGGGCAATCCATCCTATGTTATAGTTATAAAAAGCAACACTCACTGTTGACAACAGCTGTGGCCAAAATGGCGGCCATTCCGGCCTGCTGTGGGAGTAGTTGGATGTCTGACGGCATCACGGCGGGGTAGGCGGGATCTCGAGCTGGTGGGCTCAGGTGGTCTCTGGAGGGTGGGGTGACGGACTCCCGGTGAGGTGGGGTCATGTGGTCCGCGCGGGCAGTGAAGGAGGAGGGGCTGCGGGAGGGAGAGCAGGAAGTTGGCCGCGCCTCGGCGCAGAGGCAAGCTAGCAAGCTGCCCCCCGCCACGACGGCCCGCTGCAGCCTGCAGTACAGCTGCTCACCTGTGTGGGGAGTGTCAAAGAGAACAAATTGAAAAATACCTAGACGTTTTTGACGTTTGCAAAAAGCCAATTATACGTTGTCAATGTGAGAACTCCTTTATGGAGGAAAATACAATGACTGTCCGAAATCACTCCCTATCCCCAATATAGTGCACTATATGGGGCGTACGCCATTTTGTAGGGGTGTCCGAATTCTCCATGTACCCTATATAGTGCACTGAAAGTATCCCACAAAAAAAAACGCAAAAAGGTAGTGAGCCTCGGATGTACCTTGGACGGAGCAATATAACCCACAATGCATTGCGAGACGTTTAAAAAAAGTGACCTAAACTTCAAAAAAATGCCGCGGCGGGAGTCAATCGCGACCGGCCACGGCAAATATTTATAGATGTAAGTACTTCTGACCTTTTGTGATGATTGCTGAATTTTATACTTATATTTTTTATAATTACGCCGACTCTGGTGTCCGAAATCTCGGCCGTTGCTGTTGAGTGCACTATAAGTGAGTGCACTATATGGGGGGTAGGGACTATGGGATAGGGAACGATTTCGGACACAGCCAATGACTTTTTGCAGACTTGGCAAATCCAGTTCCACTGTGTGCTCCAAAATTCACACACTTCCGAAGTGCCACTACAGTTTATTGTACTATGTAGGGTGGATTGCATAATGTGGGCCACTGCCTAATGTGGGACAGCTAAGCACCAGCCAGCCAAAATGTCAACCGCTTTTGGGTATTGACGCCAGCCTGAGACAGTACGCTACCTCTTCGGTTGTGCTTTTTGCAGTTTTGAAGATGTGTAAAAGTCCTGCTATGTACCTCCCAGGCACAACACCGGCTGCTGGTGTGCGGCAGAGAGAAGGAAGGCTGGATGACCGCCGTAAAACAAACATGTCAGGACACGTCTCCAATGGTGGAAAGTAACAAATTACATTTACTCACGTTACTGTAATTAATTACTTTTTATGAGTAATTTGTAATTTTCTGAGTAGTTTTGAAATGTGTAATTTTTACTTTTACTCAAGTACATTTTTACCTTAGTACTTTTAACTCATTACATTTGAGTCCCCTCACATTACTGATTACAAAACATGTTGGTGGATGGTGAACATTTTTAATTTGGGCGGAAAGTTAAACTTCTGTGCTGCCTGGCGAGCCAGAACCAACGCATCGCACAACACACAAAGCTGTAATTTGAATATTGATAAAAAGTCTTTTAAAAAACAACTTCTGTTGATTTATGACTTGCTTTTTTGCATTAAATAATTGAAAGTAACCTTTACTCATTATACTCATTACATTTTAAATGAAGTAATTTTGTACTTTTACTTGAGTACATTTTGAGATAGGTAATTTTACTTTTACTCGGAGTACAATTTAGGCAAAGTAAAGATACTTTTATTCAATTACAATTTTTCAATACTCTTTCCACCACTGCATGTCTCAGATCTGGTCTCCTTCACAGCCATCCCCATCTTAATCCAGGGCCCCATTTCCACACATCGCTTTCTGGTAGACCGTCTACATTGAGGTGTATTCAGCCTCGCATTGGTTTTGATCAGAGCTCCGAACCGGTTCAAGGAACGAAAACGGAAACCGAAAATGAACGAAAATTTACGGAATTTTACGAGGAGTGGAAACGGAAATGAAAAAAAGATTTATTCAACTGTTCCGGAACAGAAACGGAACATTATGAAATCCACAAAACCGGTTAAAAACTTGTTTTTTTTTCGTTCACTATATATTTTAAGATATCTTATGTCTGGGAGACTATTTCCGTCCACTTTCACTGTCAGTCATCAAGCCCATGCATCTGGGGCTCCATCTTGTGGACAGACGAGGAAGTGAATGTAATGGCGTTTTAAACCCGGTTTTCACGTTAATATAGTTGCACTGAAGTTTGAGAGTCCACCAAATATATTTTGTGTAAACTAAAAAAAACATAATATTTCACAAAATGAGGAACTTTAAGAGTGAATGAAATGTTTGCGTTCCGAACCGGTTCAGGACCAATATTTTGGTGCGGTTCCAAGAACGAAAACGTTAAAGATAGGCCTGGCTGAACCGTTCAGAACAGAACGCTTGAAAAATAATTTTGTTTTCAAGCCCTGGTTTTAATGCACTTTTGATGTGGTGGCCATTGAATGGAAATTAGTAGTATAATCCTGCCTATTCACAACGACCAAGACTACTGTTCATTAACAATCATTGCTCTGTCATAATAGATTTGATTGATTCATTCATTCATTGATTGTGTCAAGAGTCAAGACCAATGATAGGGGCTGTCCTTGGCAAAAAAACAAAATACATTTTGAAATTCAGTTCCTGAAAAGTGTTGTCTTGCAACACCTCAACTTAATCTTTGTTTATAGAGAACTGTTGCATTTCGACAACAGAAAATAAAACATTCCAATAAATACATATATAAAAAACACAGACAGACAGTAAACAGAACAAAAAACTAAATCAAACAGGAGGTATGCAGTCGGTGCCGACTGCTAAAGGGATATCCAATAGAAGGGAAACGCTGTATTATTGTTGTTGTTATTGTTTGTTCATGTTAATAACAAAGTGGTCAAATGTTCAGACGTTTTGGGAGAATCATGTGTGGTGTTGGTTTGTGGTAACTTAACTACCTTGGCTGTAGATTGTGCAGTTGGCCGATCCTGTGTCTGAAGTCACCGGCACTCTGTTCAGCCAACAGCCAGAATCCTCACACACCAGAGTTAGCCTCGTCGCCTGCAAACATTTGAGAGAAATTGTTGTTACAAACAAAACAGAAAACGTGGGCATGAAGTCAATGCATTGATGGCATGATGACAAAAAAAAAATCACCTTTGTAACTGTTGAAATGGTGGACAAGGATTAGAGTGACCACAGCCCCCACTGTAATCGCATCGCAGAGGAGCAATCAGGGGCCGGCATTTGGGCTGGCCAATCAGTGCATTAGCAAGTACCGCCCCCTACTGACTCATTCACTCTATTCACACAAAGAAAAAAGTAACAAACCTGTTTTGGGAATAGTAATGAGTAGATGTACTGATATTTTTGTTAGAAATCGAATGAGTAGAAGTAAAAAGTACTCACAGAAAAAAAAATACTTCTTAAAGTACTCGAAAACTTGAATTCGACTTGAAAATTTGACGTTAGTACAGTACTTATGTATTTGTACTTCGTTACTTGCCATTGTTGACAATGTATTTTGGTCATGGAGACTAAAATTTCTGCCTTCCATAATAAGGCACAGTGTTACGTAGTCGAAAAAAAAAGTGAAAAAAGAAAGTTAACCGAATAATGGAACAAACACATTTGCCGCTACCTCTTACATACGCACACAGTTTTTGGAGAAAGCCGCTGCTCGCCGACTGCCACTGACAATGGGTCGGGGAGCATGGATTATCAAACAGCCCATAGAGGAAATTAGTGGAGAGATGGACAGAGGGCTGGAAGGGGCCATGCAAAGCATTGAACTCGGCGGAGGGTCAGAGGAGATGACGAGGACGGAAATGAGGATGAGAAATAGACCACAGTCGGCGTGGAGAAAATTAAAAAGAGGTACGTCAATAACCATATTAGATCTTTAACGACAAGTATCAATAATCAAAGAAAGTGGATTAAACAAAGGAAAAAAATCTACCAAGAGTAAGAAAAGGTGAGAAGCAAATATGATTAGTTGTAATCTGTGTGTTGTGTGTGTGTGTGTGCGCGCATGTGTGTGTGTGAGTGAGAGAGTGTGTGTGTGTGTCGTCATGAGATAGTGTGTGTGTGTGTGTGTCGGCATGAGATAGTGTGTGTGTGTGTGGTGGCGGGGGTGTGTGTGTGTGTGTGTGAGAGTGTGGGTGTGGGGGTGTGAGTGTGTGTGTGTCGTCATGAGATAGTGTGTGTGTGTGTGTGTGTGTGTGTGGGAGTGAGAGCGTGTGTGTGTGTCGTCATGAGATAGTGTGTGTATGTGTGTGTGGCCATGAGAGAGTGTGTGTGTGTGTCGTCATGAGATAGTGTGTGTGTGTATATATATATATGTG
>OMKY01089544.1:18169-28581 GCA_900302395.1 Bregmaceros cantori | reverse complement strand
TCCACATAGCATTATTCAGCAATTAATGTGACGGTCCCATCATATTGCTATTATTAACGGTGCAGCTTATGTTTTATTTGTGCTGTGCAGGGTTGGGAAGGTAACCTTTTCACCAAGATTATCCAATAAACACATTAAGATAGGGTGGATTGCCCTAGAGCCACTGCCTAATGTGGGACACATACGCTCCAGTGTCTCTGGCTCCTCCATAAACTAATGAATGTCAGTGAAACTATGGTAAAAACCAACTATGGTAATGTGTCTAACAATAAGTTCAACTGTGCAACACTATATGCACTGTTCCACCTTAGGCAACTGACATTTGGAAGCTGCAAAAAGCTGCCAAAAAATCCAACCTACAGCATATTTGATGTGAGTTTTCTTACAGGTTTTTATTCTTTTGAGACAAGGTCAAAGCTGTGAAAACTGAAATAAGATGACACAATATTAATACAAAAACAAATATACATTGAACAAATATAACAAACAAAAACAACTCTTTACCTTGTAGTTGAAGGAATGGTAGTAATACAGCAAGTAGATACGCAACACACTATCAAAGGGAAGATTGGAGCATGCAAGTTCTAATATCCAGTGCATACAACTTACAAATGGCCAATCATTGGAACCATTGCTTGACTAAAAAACGAATTAAATGAAATTCAAACAAAAAATATTACGTTTTTTATATATTAGTAATATAAAATAAATTCTTGCAGCCAGGGCTTCGCACCGGTTCAAGGAACGAAAATCAAACTGAATTTTACAGATTTTATGAGGAGTGGAAACGGAAAAACAAATCTTCAACTGTTCCAAAACAGAAACGGAACATTTGAAATGCACAAAACTGTTTAATACCGCTCTCTATTTATTCTAGCATATCCTTTGTCAGGGAGACTATTTCTGGTTGTGCGTCCACTTTCCTGCTGCCAGGAGGTCCTATTTGCACTGAAGTTTGAAAATCTTATATATATATAACTATATCTAAACTTAACATCACACAATATAATGAGAAATTATATGGGAAAGCTAACTTTAGGCATTATATTGTAAAAAGGTATTTTTCGTTCAGGGCCGATATTTTGGTGGCGGAACGGTTCCGAGAACGAAAACGTTAAACAGAGGCCTGCCTCAACCGTTCAGAACGAAAAATAATTTCGTTTTCAAGCCATGCTTGCAACAACAGTCAGGGTTGCATTGCTCTATGGACAGTAGACTGTGGGGCGTGGGATTTCTGTCTGTGTGGTGCCTGCTCTGAAGCCCCTGTGTGGGTATGAACTTCAACCCTGGCGGATCTTCTGCTGCTGTTAGCACAGTTGCACAACTGGACTGGAAACGTAGCGGCTTGCCGCTCTGTGATGAAGGATGTTAATGTTTATGTGACACTAAAGACACAGTGGCTCATCGTCCTGGATTTGCTGGGCTGACATCATGAACAGCTTGGAGGGTGTAGATATTTTTGGCAGCTGTAAGTACCACAATCAGACACTTGGACGTTGTATTCACGGATGGAGTTCAACAATTGTGGCTTTTGTTCTTGAATATTCTGAAGCTAAATTGCAAAAAAACCTTCCCAACCTCTTTTTTTGTGGAATACCTAATGTGGCCCAGCCTCACCAAGATACTCCCTCCAGCGGTCCACAGGTAATTTGAGTTTGCGACCCCTGTTGTTGTTATACGGGGTTCGATATTAATAAAAATTACTAGATGTAGCACCTTACAACTAAATTTTAAAATAACAAGTATTAAGTAAAACAACTACAACTGCCTGAAATAGATAATTACATGGGATTTTAGAACCATTCATTGATTTACAATAAATAAATAAATAAATAAATAAATAAATAAAAAAAATCGAGTCTATGATTGTAGATTGTAAATGTGCCTGCTCCGTACAAGAAACCACAGCCCATTCACAAGACATTTAGAGAGCACAGTACATCATTGTGTTATTTATTTTGTTCTCAACTAACAAGGTAATCCCCCTCCGGGAGAATCAATTTATATATCTACCTTCTGTACACACACGCTTAGATCTTCCCCATCGTTTGCGCTCATTTGATCTGGAATATTGGGGAAACACTGCCATCTAGAGGACACAGTCTCAGCTACATCTTTCAAAATGAGAACACAAGTCTAGATATAGCCTGGCGAGCCAGAACCAACGCCTCGTCCACGCATCGCACGTTACTAGACGTTGAAGTTCTAACCGTGTGTGATGCGTGGACGGAGCATTGGTTCTGGCTCGCCAGGGTACTCTAGAATCCACATTTAAGAAATAAGGCGGCGTCCAGATGTAGAACCAGATGTAATTAAATTAATTATATTTTAATTCATTACATTTTATTTGATCCATCAAGAACGAAAAAAAAAAACAAAACAATTGAAAACAAAATAAACACCAGAAAATGTCACATGACGACCACGCCTTCCACCCCAGTCACGTGACTCCCGTCACATTGGCACAGTCACGTGATTTCGTTCGCTGACAGCGATGGCGTCCATGGCTCTGGATGTCTTACTATTATTATTATTATCATCATCATCATCATCGCCGTTATAAGATTATACCTTTAAAAAAATAAAACAAGTCGATTTATTTCTATTTTATTTCCACGATGGCAGCCCACCTGACCAGCGGCAGAGTGAACCTCAATATCCTCCGAGAGGCGGCCAGGAAGGAACTGCGGGAGTTTTTGGACAAATGTGCAGGAAGCAAGGTATTTTTTTAAGTGAACTGACAAGGAATTACGCGATTGACACACACGAATCTATTTTTTTTAAAAAAGTAAATATAAATAACTAATCAGTCGACTAATTATTTGAATAATTAATTATTACTTCTGTATGATGCTGGGCAATATGAAATCAAGCGTGTTCTAGTCACTTTGTGAAATATTTCCATACATTGATTAAAATACTAATTTAAAAATACATTAAATACCATTCTCTAGTATTTGAAAACATTATTCCAAAGTACATTTCTAATTTATTCTAAAATAAATCATGTAGTATTTGCAAAGTATTCACAAAGGCTTTGCATGAGAAATCATGTATATGTATAATTGAGTGTTTTTGAAGTCAGTTGTGTAACCACGTTTCTTGTTGGCTGTCTATAGTTACAATTGCATAAACATGGATTGATATGGTTTAAATGATGTGATCTATTGCTGATTGATATTTATCTGTGGTTAATGTATTCTCCAGGCCATTGTTTGGGATGAGTACCTGACCGGTCCCTTTGGGCTGATAGCTCAGTACTCTCTGCTGAAGGAACATGAAGTGGACAAGATGTTCACCCTGAAAGCTGGCCGACTTCCGTCCGCTGACGTCAAGAACGTCATATTCTTTGTCCGACCCCGGCTGGAGCTCATGGATATCATCGCTGAGAACGTTTTCAGGTGTGTCAATGTGTATTGGTCAGTAGTTGGTAATGATTTGGTACACCAAGGATAAAGGATGTTAATTGGACCTAAATCAAACCAACATCCAACACTAGCAACTAGTCAACTAGTAAAACTAGTGGCCTGTCCAGCAGTCCTTGACAGTTCATCAAATCAAATCCAATGTATGGGTCTTGCATTTGATTTTGAAACGAGCATTCATCATATCATGTAAACCAAACCAAATGTATTTTTTGTCCATATCAGTTTAGTTATTTTTGCGCATAGTCCAATTTTGCCCAAGCAGTTGGACATTAACACTCTGATAGCCGGCCCTGAAACAGGCTCTCTTTTAGGTGATTTTCAAATAACCATGTGTCAAATAACCATCGATAAAACCTATAAAACAAAATCATTGCTATGCACTTTTTAGCTCCTTTTTTTTCTAACTCGCATAGCTACCACTCAAAAACTTTGCAAGAACAATTCTAGGCCTTCATTTAGTAGTGAAGTTTCAGAATTAAACGTGAGAATAAAAAAAAAAACATAAAAAAAAAAAATTACCCTCCAGGTCCATGTTATTTTTATAAAATCCTCTGTAGATTTTATAGTTTTGAACTTTTTATATGAAAATCACCCTAGTTCAGCCTACGTTTAAGTGGGGATGATAAAAAAAAAATATTATTTGTGAAAATTTGAAGTTTGATCCAGTAATTATCGACAAATTGCTTTGACCAAAAACGCTTCTGAAAACAAGTTTTTTTTTCCATTACCTCATGTGTGTTGAACGTATAAATTATGCAATCGTCCCATGATATATTTTTCCGTCTAGCCTGTTTTGTTCTGAAAACAACGGTATGTGATCTGCCAAGAAAATCTCCCATTTTCAATTAAAAAAAATGAAACAGTAGAACTTGATCCAGGGCTCTACTTTCCATGCTGACCAATCGAGACGCTGCTGGAATCTGCACGATCGACAGGGGAGCCTGCTTTGTTTATGGTGTTCTGAGGTGATCCTACCCGTCTGAGGCAGCTCTGAAGCGGCCATCTTAGCTTGATGTATCGGTCAGAATGGGGACGTTGCGTCACGGCTCCACCCCCGGAAGTGACGCGATCGGCACGGGACATTTTTTTCCGTATTATACGCGGATATCTAAACTTGCTTGGGAAAAAAATTAACACAGTGAAATGTCTGTTTAAATATATTTTTAAAAATCGATGAAAATGAGTGGCTCATTGCAAGCGTCAATGGGCCATTAAGACTTAAAACGCCACACAGATTTTGGTTAAACTTGAACTTCCAGGGGGGTGTGGTTATGGACACGTAATGTGTCCACAGTGCGTCGAGTTCTCCTCCCCTCATCAGCTGGTCTGTGATGTATACCCTCGATCTCTCCAACCCGACTAAGCTTATCCAATAAAGGTGAAAAACGTAATAACATTTTTACTTACAAATGACTTTTGGAACTCCTGCTCAATCTAACACAAACGGACAGACGTGCCGCATGCCGGTGTATCACTCACTGGCCAATGAGAACATCTGCATTTGTCAACACTGCCACGGTTTTACAAGGCTTAAAAAAACGCTGTCCATTACCTCCTAATCAATGTCTTTAAATTGACATCCGTGCAGGAGATCAGTGGCTCTATTGAACAGCACTCTTGGTACCTATGGCTACTGGAAACACCTCTCGGGTAGCTTAGTGTAAACAACAATGGAGAAGACCAACCATTAGGCAGGACAAACAACTGATTTTGGGAAGTGCAGAGGAAATGGTAGAATGGGAAGGTGCCTGCATGAGAATGCTAACACTTCTCTTGTAGAAATTATGTTAGAAACATGACATGTCCATAGTTGAAAATTGGCATTTCCTTCTGGGGTGGTGACCATAAATGTGTTTGCGTGTGTTAGTGGTTATCTGCGCGTATACCGCCTGACGCTTTCCCCTAGAAATATGTTGTCAGCAAGAAGTACTGCAATTTGGTACTTATTAGGTTGTTCATGATTTGATGTCTGATAAATCTACTGTGGTCGCTAAAAGTAACATGTGACAAATATCTAAAAAGCTCCCCAACCTTTGGGAGGTGTTAAAGATTCACTTGGCAATTTGACGTTTATTACTATGTTTTTGTCAGCGTTGGTTTGTCTGTCCCCAAAATAACTGAAAAAGTTGTGCACGGATCTAGATGACATTTTTACAGTTGTTGGAAATAACACATGGAAGAATCAATTAAATTTCGGTGCATTTCTGTATCCCATAAGTAACATAATCATACTTAATCACCAACTTACTGATAAATTGCTGGGCGGATTACCACGGTCACGTAACCAGACTTGGTGGGGGGAGCTCGTGGAGTGTAGTTGGCATGTTTGCCGGTGGCGTCAGTGGCTACTACGAGCACTTGCATTGATAATGGGTTGCCACACATACTGCTAGCACTTATAGTCTGTTTTTTTTGTATAACTACGGCGCAGGTTTGCAATCTCTGAGTGCTTCTAGTTATTCTTTATTTTTTTATTTTCATCTTTATTAGACAGGATTAATCGGAAACAGTGTTGAAGAAATCAGGGGTAGACCTCACGGAAAGAACTGCTGATTGGGGAGGTGAACTTGTGATACAGCGCATGCCAATGCACTATGGTCTGCGGGAGGGTGGTGGTGCGTCTTTAACCACTCCGCCACCATGCCAGCAATTTGACATTTAGACTCTCGGGGCTGGAATTCAAACCACCAACTTATCCGTCTTCAACTCTCCTACCAATTGAGATATAGCAAACCATGGTCAGATATTTTCATCTGGATCTGACACAGGGGGCTGCTGTGGGATAAAAAGTCACACACAAGTTACACAACGCATTACGACAAGTTAGAAACTAGATCACGTGGGCGGTGAGTTGCCAGCATGCAACAGGGGACTGGGAGGGAGTTACAGACCTAGAAACCGTTACTGAGAAAGAAATTGCAGACAGGGGATTATATAAGCACTCTGAGTAATAATACAAATACAACATTTTCACAAGTTATTTCTACTTTTACCCGAGTAAATTTGAGGTGGAAAAAACTCCTTTTTATTGAGATGTCAGCAATTCGCTACTCGTTACATTAACTTGGCCTTTAGCGACATCTGTTGGGAACTGTTGGCACATCTGTTGGTGTCACCTCTCTCTCTCTCTCTCTCTCTCTCTCTCTCTCTCTCTCTCTCTCTCTCTCTCTCTCAATTGAAAGTTACTTTGTACTTTTGCTACTTAAGTAACTTTTTTATGGGGTCATTTTTTACTATAGCCACTATTTGGATGACAACTTTTTACTTTTACTTGAGTTTGAGATATTTTGCTTAGGTAACAATACTTAAGTAATTTTTATGGCTACTCTTCCCATATCTGCTCATCCCTATAATCAATGTGTGTTCTCCTCTCCTTTACCCCCTCAGTGACAAGACGTCGTCGCGGGAGTTCCACATCCTGTTTGTGCCACGCCGCAGCATGCTGTGCGAGCAGCGTCTGAAGGAACAGGGCGTGTTGGCTTCCTTCACCAACATCCACGAGTATATCCTGGACCTCATACCCTACGATGGAGACCTGCTGTCCATGGAGGCTGATGGTGCTTTCAGGGTGAGGAATATAATCAGTGGCTGTGTCCGAAATCGCTCCCTATCCCCCATATAGGGGTGTCCGAATTCTCCATGTACCCTATATAGTGCACTGAAAGTATCCCACAATGCACCGCAAAAAGTAGTGAGCATTGGATGTACCCTTGACGGAGCAATATAACCCATAATGCATTGCGGGACGTTTTAAAAATTACCTAAACTTGCAAAAAAATTGTGCGGCGGGAGTAAATAGTGACCGACCACGGTGATGATTTTTGAATTTTATAATTCTATTTTTTATAATTATATTTTATAATAATTTTTAACGGCGCCGACTCAAGTGTCCGAAATCTCGGGCGTTGCTGTTGAGTGCGCTATAAGTGAGTGCACTATATGGGGGGTAGGAGTAGGGGATAGGGAGCGATTTCGGACACAGCCAGTCACTACTCTACATAAGTTTGATATCATTTAAGAAATATTCTACCCTGAACATGAGCTCCAGCACCGTTACATCGCTGCTTTCTGACTTATTTTGAACTTCAGTCTATTTAAAAAGGATGGTGGTAACCTCATTCTCATCATCATCACTCCCATAGTCTGGCTGCCCATTTGGGCGCCACTGAAGACTTTGCAACCAGCTCTCTCCATCTTTCTCTGTCCTCGGCCACTCGCGTGGTGTCACTTGGCCTGCAACTTGTCCAGTCTTGGATGTTATCTTCCCATCGCTTTCTCTGTATTCCTCTCCTCCTTTCACCCGACACTGTGTTCTGACTTATTTTTTAAACTTGTGTTTTGGGCGCAAGCGCCGTTTTCCATTCTGTTATTAAGAGAGATAGCGACAGGATTAAACCGGAAACGGGGGTGAAGAGTGGGGGGAGGCATTGCAGAAAAGCTGGAGACGGTATTTGAACGTCGCCGCCGCTCGGCCTGTGGCCTGGGGCATGCGCTCTCTAACCACTCTGCCACTGCGCGCGCGCCTCCGTTGCTTTTGAACTTGTCTCTTTAATGGGACAGCACACACCTATTGCGCTATTTAAATTTTTATGGCGGTAAGTTGCGCTGTGCTATTCCACACCCAAAAGTTCTATGATTCAATAATCTGCGCAGCCCGTTCCATTTACTCATTTTTGACGGACTTATCAGTGAATGAAGCCACCACATTGGTCCAGAAGAACATCAAGTGAGTAACTTCACGTCGTATTTTCAAAATGTCAGCCCCTTTTTTTAGCATGTAAACTTGTCTATAAGCAGCGCTATGTTGTGTAATAGTGATCTTTTGATGCTGTTGCAGGAGTGCTACCTGGAGAATGACCAGACCAGCCTGTACCACACAGCTAAAGGCCTCATGACTCTTCAGGCTCTGTATGGCACCATACCACAGATCTATGGCAAGGGAGAATGTGCACGGGTCAGTCATTCTCTGTTGGTTGTTGTGTTGTTTTGGTTGTCTGACACTGGAGTAGATGTGTGTTTTGTACAGTTATTGTCTGATGATGATTGCATGATTGCTCAGAGGGCCCCCCCTCCCCCCTTCAGTAACCTCCGGACTAATTGTACAAGTTGACACGAGGCGAAACCACATTTTCATAACTTTTAAAGTAGCATACTTCCCATTCAAAGGGCTTCAATTCTATGCAACAATGGTGCTTTCTTGTTTGTATCAAGCAAGCAATCTGTAACAAAAACAACAACACACAAATAAAGGTTGTTGCGCACTTAAACTACATCACATTTATAGTGCATCTGTTACGGTAACGACCAGAATCTCAGTTAGCCTCAACCCTCGACAACAAATTCCCAGTGCTTCTGGTGGTGAACAGCATCTCAGATTGATAAAACATGTTTGACAAAAAAAAAATGAAACGGGCCGGATTTGGCTCGCGGGCCGCCAGTTGAATAGCTCTGCTCTAATCCATATTAACACCCATACACTCCTAAGCAGATCCGTTGATGTGCTGGTAGAACATTTTCTTCCCTGCTGCATACGACTCCTGAATGACAGGTTGCGAGCCACCCCTGAGCCGATACGTAGCTGCAGTAGCTATTTTTTGTCCCCCTTCACCCCACTCCTACTAACCCACTTCAGGACCCCCACTCGCACTACATCCATTTCTCACTGTATTACACCCACGTATCTACTTGACTGACCGGCTCCGCAGAATTGTGCTTTTGTGTTGCACTAAACTAAAAACCATTTGCATGCCCTTGTGTTCCGCCGTTCTTCTATAAACTTTGCACCAGTTGAACCATTCCTAGTCTTGTGTCATTGACAATGGCAATAAAACTGATAGAACACGGGTGCCCACTATTTTTCGACCCGCAAGCAAGAAGACCAAATTTCTGGGATCTACCATAATGAAAATGCCTTAAGCATATTTTATTAGGTAATTATTATTGTATTATTTGTAGCTCAGTGTCGGTGAGGGCTAATCTTCACTGATACATAGTCAGCTGACATTTCTGTACATGTGCGGTGACGTAAGGTTGCTGTAATTGAATTCTGAGGCTCCGCTGTATGTCAATCAAGTGAGTGGATGGGTTATAGGCAGGCAACAATTAAACCTACAGAAAAAAATAGGTAACGCTTTATTTTACGGTACGCTTATTACCATATAATTAACTGGTAACTACTAGGTAACTACAAGGTAGTAATCAATATTTACCAAGTGATTACATGGTAGCTATAATCTCAATACCAGGTTATTACTTCTCATATGCTGATTTTTTTGGCAGCAACCAGGATATTACTAAGTACCACTTAGTAATTGATATCTACTGAGTAAATGTGCACAATATCATCTCATAATTGCTATGTTTTTAAAGTGTAAGTACTCGTTAGGTATATTGCTCCATGGTTGTCAATATATTGGTTTGTAATTGTCACATAATAACGTTATAGCAGCCGTAAAAATATACCATATTTTCCTTCCGTGGAGTGCACCTCTCTAAAAGCTGCCCCCGTCATTATTAAGAAAACACAGAAAAGTATTTATACAAGCCGCCCCCGTCATTTTTAAGAAAACACAGAAAAGTATTTATACAAGCCGCACCGGTCTAAAAGCCGCATTCAGTTTAACTGAACAGAACAGTAATGATCAGTTTCTGAACGCGCCCGGGAACAACACTGTTTGTCAAAACACTTTCAGTCTTAACAAGGCCATTGACGGCGAAGTGTTTTGGCGGCTTATTAAAAATGTTATACTCACGCCAGTGAAAAAAAAAAAACTGAATAGCCGCACCGCTTCATAAGCTGCATAGTTCAAACTGAGTGGAAAAAGTCACGGCTTATAGCCTGAAAAAATACGTATATATTTTTAAAGTCACCCCTGTGCTTTATGTGTCTTTGTGTGCGTGTTTTGCTCAGCATGTGGCCAACATGATGCTGAGGATGAAGCGAGAGTTTGCAGGCAGCCAGAATCAGATCCTGCCCGTCTTTGA
>OMKY01089544.1:0-18149 GCA_900302395.1 Bregmaceros cantori | reverse complement strand
AACCATTCCTAGTCTTGTGTCATTGACAATGGCAATAAAACTGACAGAACACGGGTGCCCACTATTTTTCGACCCGCAAGCAAGAAGACCAAATTTCTGGGATCTACCATAATAAAAATGCCTTAAGCATATTTTATTAGGTAATTATTATTGTATTATTTGTAGCTCAGTGTCGGTGAGGGCTAATCTTCACTGATACTTAGTCAGCTGACATTTCTGAACATGTGCGGTGATGTAATGTAAACCTACAGAAAAAAATAGGTAACGCTTTATTTTACGGTACGCTTATTACCATATAATTAACTGGTAACTACTAGGTAACTACAAGGTAGTAATCAATATTTACCAAGTGATTACATGGTAGCTATAATCTCAATACCAGGTTATTACTTCTCATATGCTGATTTTTTTGGCAGCAACCAGGATATTACTAAGTACCACTTAGTAAACGATATCTACTGAGTAAATGTGCACAATATCATCTCATAATTGCCATGTTTTTAAAGTGTAAGTACTCGTTAGGTATATTGCTCCATGGTTGTCAATATATTGATTTGTAATTGTCACATAATAACGTTATAGCAGCTGTAAAAATATACCATATTTTCCGGACCATGGAGTGCACCTCTCTAAAAGCCGCCCCCGTCATTATTAAGAAAACACAGAAAAGTATTTATACAAGCCGCCCCCGTCATTTTTAAGAAAACACGGAAAAGTATTTATACAAACCGCACCAGTCTAAAAGCCGCATTCAGTTTAACTGAACAGAACAGTAATGATCAGTTTCCGAACGCGCCCGGGAACAACACTTTGTCAAAATGACGGTGCGTTTGGCAGAACAAAACATACGTTGTTATTGATTGCTTTACTCCTCGTCACTGAACCCATCAAACTCCTCTTCCTCAGTGTCTAAGTGGAAAAGTCACAAAAGCTTTGTCACATACCACTTCCGTGGGGATTTCAGAGTTGATCTGAGAGGTTCACCCAGGGTTGGTCACGTTTCCTCACGCAAGTCCAGCCGTTCATAACCGTTCATTGGTGATGGTAGATTCCTTTTCGCGCTTTTCCACACGGTTATGATCCACCAACAGATGAGCGTTGGCCAGTATTTGTGAACAGTTTATCGCCATTTGTCATC
The DNA here is from genome assembly GCA_900302395.1 of Bregmaceros cantori. Lineage (NCBI taxonomy): Eukaryota > Metazoa > Chordata > Actinopteri > Gadiformes > Bregmacerotidae > Bregmaceros > Bregmaceros cantori. The sequence continues at coordinate 17,011 of OMKY01089544.1, read as the reverse complement.
CAAGTGTCATTGGCCTCGTTCAGACAGCCGTTTGTCTGCGCATAGAATGCGCAGACAAACGACTGTAGCAGGCAGGTAGCAGACATAGCAGGCAGGTAGCAGAGGCGAGCCGTATACTGCTCCTTTGCTACCTGCCTGATGCGCCAAGGGGGGTAGTCACAGCGCCGCAGCAGAGGAGGATTATACGCCTCGTCTCTGCTACCAGGCTGCTACGCCCCGCGTCCACACCAACAATTCGCCCCGCCGCATCACAGCAAGCAGGACACGCCTTGGGGATGGCTTTCCGCATGGGGAGAAGTTCCGTTACCGATTAAGAATCGACTCTAAAATAAATTAATACAAACATCACAAATGCATGTCTGTTCAAGCGGCAGGCGCTGTTCGCTGGTTGATGAAACGCACTCCTGTGACGTCGGTAATGAAAGGCGTTGCTTGCGGTGCTTGTTCTCCGCCCCTCCGATGTGGAGAACCTGAAGGATGTGTGAACACACACGCATGGCCTCCATTCCTACGCCTCAATGTGAACAAAACCCTTTTTGGTATCGGCGCAGAACCGGCGGGCCGATCGACACGCAGATAACACGCACTTTCAGTCTGAACGAGGCCATAGACAGCGAAGTGTTTTGGCGGCTTATTAAAAATGTTATACTCACGCCAGTGGAAAAAAAAAACAGAATAGCCGCACCGCTTCATAAGCTGCATAGTTCAAACTGAGTGGAAAAAGTCACGGCTTATAGCCTGAAAAATAGGTATATATTTTTAAAGTCACCCCTGTGCTTTATGTGTCTTTGTGTGCGTGTTTTGCTCAGCATGTGGCCAACATGATGCTGAGGATGAAGCGAGAGTTTGCAGGCAGCCAGAATCAGATCCTGCCCGTCTTTGACAACCTTCTCCTGTTGGATCGTAACGTGGACTTGTTGACTCCACTGGCGACTCAGCTGACGTACGAAGGACTCATTGACGAGATCTATGGCATCACCAATGGTCAGTTTTCTCCAGGTTGCAATGGGGCAGCTGCACGGTGACTTCACGGCTTGGCGGTGGCAGACATTTTGGTGGTAGCGTGTATGGTGAAGTATACCACTTCATGTCCATGCAATCAATCCAATTCAAAGGACGTAGTTAGGCTGCCATCTGCTCGCGACTGATAGAATATTACCGTGGATAAATAAGTAATAGAAGACCTTTAAACAGACAATGTTATGCAAATGTCTCTGCTTGTTTGTCTGACCGCGATACTACTACCAAAATGTCTGCAACAGCCCTATGGGAAGCCTCATTTAGAGCCATTTCACCAAATGATTCAACTGCAGGCAGCTGAATCATTGTTAATATTGCTCCTTTGCATTAGTTTCACAGATTTGTTGAGTAGTTTGTTGGTCCTAAATAGAGCTGTACAATTTTGTATAAAAATCCAAATGTTTGTCTCTTAAATTTGTATTTTTTTATTTTTTGAAGAGATGAAAAGTGCAACTTGTAATCATTGCATCAAATATATATTTATTTACATTTCATAATTCTGTAAACTGTGGCTGTGTCCGAAATCGCTGTGCACTCAACAGCAATGGCCGAGATTTCGGACCGAGATTTCGGACACCATAATTTTGACACACAGTCAAAATTATTATAAAATATAATTATAAAAAATATAATTATAAAATTCAACAATCATCAGAAAAAGTCAAAAGTTCTTACATTTATAACTATTTGCCGCAGTAGGTCGCTATTTACTCCCGCTGCGCCATTTCTTTGAAGTTAGGTCATTTTTAAAATGTCTCACAATGCATTATGGGTTACATGGCTTCGTCTACTCTAGGTGCATCACTACTTTTTCGATGCATTGTGGGATACTTTCAGTGCACTATATAGGGTACATGGAGAATTCGGACACCCCTACAAAATGGCGTGCACCTCGTATAGCGCACTATATGGCGGATAGGGAGCGATTTCGGACACAGCCTGTGTCTCTATAGCTGTAGAAACATATAGATATCTCAGCCTTTAAATTAATAAAGTGGACCTTTTATACTTCTTTTCAGCACTAAAAGCAAAACTGGTAATTACCGCATTTAACACGGTACTCTGGTTCATCTATTCAAGTGTTTTAACATGCTTGTCAAAAATCTGCTTATTGCCAAAGACGTCAGAAGAGAGAGATCATTTGTGCATATTTGGCTGGCCTTCAAACGTAAGTGCAAATTCCCTGGAGTGGAAATGCTTGGCAAAGTCAGTGGTGTCAAAGCTGTCAATCGTTCAAGTGTACTCTAAAACTATATCAACAACTGGGGGGCGCTCTGGCTTTGTTGGCTAAAGGCCCATTGGATGCATTTCAACAGTTTAACAACCAGCGCCATTCTCTGCCGCACGCGACTAGAATGATCATTTGGTCTGGATTAAACAAAGGTGTGTCAATCAAATGAAGTTATCACAGCAGAGTAGGTGTGACAAGTGGCGTGAGGGCACACGTCTCGAACAGAGCCCGCCTTAACGGGGCGTTGATTGGATCGCCCGAACGTCGATGGCAATCTGATTTGTCTGCTGGTTGATCCAGACCCACCGGACCGCCCGTCGCAAACGATGCGTGGACAATTTGTTGGCTCTGTCATACACGCGCACACACACGCAAGTACCTGACTTAGGTGTGTGGTTTCCCTCCTTAAGGCTACGTGAAGCTGCCCCCAGAGAAGTTTGCCCAGAAGAAGCCTGGCGAAACCAGCCGGGACCTGCCCACCGAGCCCAAGAAGCTACAGCTGAACTCGGCGGAGGAGCTCTACGCCGAGATCCGAGACAAGAACTTCAATGCTGTGGGAGCCGCTCTCAGCAAGAAGGCCAAGATCATTTCTGCTGCCTTTGAGGTAAGTGTGAACGATATACCCCTTAATTTGCACACATTTACATAATTTCCCCTCTGTGATCAATAAAGTATTCTGATGGTGATTATCGTCTCCCTCTGTACTTCAGGAGCGCCACAATGCCAAGACGGTGGGAGAGATCAAACAGTTTGTGTCTCAGCTGCCTCACATGCAGGCAGCCCGCAGTTCACTGGCCAACCACACCTCCATAGCTGAGCTCATCAAGGACATCACAAGTAGGTTGTTGTATGTTCTAACCTAGTGGTTCTCAAACTTTCCATACCAAATACACCTGAGAAACAATTCAGCAGTTTAAAGGCTGATTCATGCCCTACATGTGCCCAATTACGTACGTAATCCGTCTGTACGTTCCAGGCGTTGCCGCCATCATAGCTCCGAGTGTTTTTTTTTTTTTTTTTAAGTTTTTTTCTTCCGGCGTCAGCGTTTTTGTTTATCTTTTAATCGTGTATTATTATATATCAATTATATATTTGTTGCGTATCTCTGGTTCTTGATTTTAAATGTGGCAAGAAGAATTGTCTTGTTGTTTGTCACGTGCAGCAGTGTTTTTTTTATTCTCTAGGCCCAGTTTCTGCAGTAATTTTAGTTCACTTGTCACGGATTAAAGAAAGATGTGCGCGAGTGGGCACGCCAGTCGCCCATGTATGCGCAAAGGTTCACTTTGAACACGTTGTACTTTATCTAGTTTTATGTCACTCCATGTTTCGAGGTAGATGATGCGGGCAGTTGCCCTGTGTTATGTACAATTGAATGTGGATCTAATCTGTGGTGGCTAAACGGCTCAGCCATCTCATCATTCTGATGCGTCGTATTTTTGCGATTGAAAACGACACGCGTGTACCACTCTGGTGGTACAAGACACGTACCACAGTTTGCGCACCACAGTTCTCAACAATGATCTTTGCTGTAGCACTATCATGGAAGGCAGTATTTTGTCCTTTTAACCCTTTGCTTGCCAACCAGTTTCATGAGACTTTGAGTACCGTTGTGATTGCTTTGTGCGTTGACGGAAAACCATGCACTTCTCTGTCATGCAGCATCCGAGGCATTCTTTGATAACCTCACAGTGGAGCAGGAGTTTATGACTAGCGTGGACACTGATAAGGTACGCTCATTAACGTCTTCCCCATGTTCGTCAATACTACAGATACCAATAGTTTTCCCCCATAGAAGAAATCACAGCTGTGATTTTCAACTTCCACAGCTGTGATTTTCTGTTAAACTTGAATATGAGGTAAAGATCAGGTGATCCCCTTTATTTCAGATTCACTTGTGGCAAGCGCTAATTGTTTAGATCAGTGGTTCTCAAACTTTTCATCCCAAGTACCACCTGAGAAACTATTCAGCGGTCCATGTACTACTATGTCGACCGACCGACCGGGGAAATTTTCCAACAAATGATATAAATTGTGATTCAGATAAACAGTTTCATCAGCGAAGGTGTATGAACATAGATCAATTCCTTGCAAAGGTGTATGAACATAGATCAATTCCTTGCATGTGTTAAAATATATTAAAAACAAATTATATTCTTTGATAAGTGCAACAATTTCCAAACTCCTTTACTAACGAATTCCCAACATCAATATACATTTTTATATCTTTCCATTTTATACGGTTTTATGTTTTACAAAGAATGTCATTTTAACAAATGCAATCTGCAAATAGTCGCTTACTTATTTAAAACCTTTAAGAAAATAAATGCGACTTTAATCAGCAACAAACTGCGATCGTCTGCTGTGCATCAGCCTGCCTGCAGCCAGGCACAGCTTGCAGCAGTGATTCCCATGCACATACTTCTATGCATAGCCATTGCTGAAGGGGCTTAGCTCGTAGCGCGACGGTCTGCCGCGCTGGAGACCTGAGTTCGCGTCCCGCCTCCGGCAGCTCAATACAATTTTTATTTTTTCGATGTAATCCTGCGTACCACCGGTGTGTGCTCAGCGTACCACTGGTGGTACGTGTACCACAGTTTGCGAACCACTGGTTTAAATGTTCTAGTATTGCTTATAATTACGGCCTTTAATCTATGTATACATTGTTTCCATGGTCCTGGGTTAGACGATGTCAGTATTTGATGGCTGTTAATGTGGATTACAGCAATTTAATGGAATGCTGTTGATGGTGAAACTCACTGGCAGACCAGATAACTAACGCTCGGTTTCCACTACAGAGTGTCATTTTTCCGTATGGTACCGTACCAATATTTTCCGCCCAGATTCTGTACGGTATAAAAACAGCGGTTTCCATTGTGGCCACTACGGCGTTCTGGTATTCAGTTTGCAGATGGTTTGTTTTGCTCACGGAATCCGTACAGAGCTGCGGAGGACGTACGGAAGAAAAAAAACTCGTAGTAGTGGAGTGGAAACCTAGTGTGACACTGCAAATCTCCTATGTGGTTACCAGGTCAACACCTACATAGAAGACTCCATCGCTCAGAAGGATCCTCTGATTAAAATCCTGCGACTGGTGTGCATGCAGTCCGTGTGCAACAACGGTCTGAAGCAGAAGGTGTTGGATTTCTACAAGAGGGAAATTCTACAGGCAAGTACTGGACTCACTGTTATTTTATTACCTGCGCCGCGGAAGCAGGTTATGTTTTTGGCCGTGTTGGTTTGTCTGTCACCAGGATAAGTTGTGCATGGATCTGCATTTGTAGAGTTGTTGGAAATGACCAACGGAAGAAGAGACTAAATTTTGGTGCATTTCTGTAGCCTGTAAGTAACATAGTCATACTTAATCGCCAACCATACTTAATCACCAAATTACCGATAGATCGCTGGTGGTCGGTCACGTGACCAGACTTCCGGGTCGCAGTGGCCGCTGGGAAATATACTTGGCATGTTCGCCGGGGGCGGGAAACGCGGTACTCTACGAGCACTTGCATTGATAATGGGTTGCCACACGTACTGCTAGCACTAAAAGTAAAAAAATTTTGTACCGCTACGGCGCAGGTTTGCAATCTCTGAATGCTTCTAGTTGCATATGGTACTTTTACCCCCTTTCCGCTCATCCGGTGTCTGCTTTCAGCCAGCAGTTTGAGCAGGGCAACCCAGTTTCCGTGCCCACTTGTTGCTTATCCAAGGGGATCCCTAGCCTCTAGTGTGTCCTGGGTTTTCAGCTCTGGGAAATTATTATCTGCAAAACTAGCAGCTAGCTAACTAGCTAACTAACTAGCTAGCTACCAAATCAGTCTGGCATTTAGCCAAGCTAGGATTGTGCTGTCGAAACTAGCCCTTTTTAAGATCCTAATTATCTAACTGTGTGTTCAAACCAAACACGAACTGGGCAAACAAATAAATCGCTTTGGAGGCGTTTGACAGTTTTCTATTTTTTATTTTTAAATGGGAATATCTAGAGTGCCTTCCAGTCCCTTTATTTGAGCCATGTGATTAATCATTTATTAGTAAAATTCCAGTCCTGTTTTACATCTTCATTGGATAGGATTAGTCGTAAACTGGGCTGAAGAGATCTGGGTAGACATCGCAGACAAGACGGCGAGGGGAGGAGAACTCGGTGCGCTGCGGTAGACACAGCGCCATTAACATGCATGGGGGCACATTAGGTGCAGTGTCCATAACCACTCCACCAGCCCACATTTTAATCACCATATCTATCCTCTTCCCAGACATATGGCTATGAACACATCCTGACCCTCAACAACCTGGAGAAGGTTGGTCTGCTCAAGCTCCAAGGTGCCTCCAGGAACAACTACCCCACCATACGGAAGACACTCAGACTTTGGATGGAGGACGCCAATGAACAGGTACTCAACTGAACGTGATGAGAGAGCCGTGACGAGCGGACGTGCAGTATATGACCGCGAGGGGAAGCAATCGTGAGGGGAAGCGCTGTTTCCGCAATGTCTACCCCCGATCTCTTTGTCCCTGTGTCTGATTAATCCTGTCTAGTAGAGATGAAAAAACTGGCGCTGCCGGCGCAAAAAAAAAAGTGGTGGCAGGCTGTATCGTGGTAAATGCAGATGTCAACACATTAGGGGTGCAATGATAAGTCGATTAATTGATGACTAATCGATTATGAAATTAATCAACAACTAATGCTGTAATTGATTAATCGCCAAGGAGTTGGAACACTGTTATTGTCGCCAGTTTTTTTTTATCTACACAAATGTGATATCACTTCATAATTTCCAAAATAGAACTAAAATGATTCAACATGATTAACAAAAAAATATAAATATGAAGAAAACATCAAAATAAAAATGCATAAATCCAAGTCCAATAGCATTTGTGTAATTAACGTAAGTGTTGTACATTTGCTTGCTAACGTAAACCAAAATTTAATAGATTTTCAGTTGACAAGATTAATTCCTGTGTCGCTGTGAAATATTTTGGGATTGTTTTAAAAAAAAGTAAAAACATCCTGCCGATTAATCGACTAATCGCTTCAATAATCGGCTACTAATCGACTTTTAAAATAATCTTCAGTTGCAGCACTACAACACATCGAACCCTAGATTTAAAACTGTAATACCTTTGTGGACCCTCTGGGGGCCTCATTCCTCGTTCTTAGTTGAGAATTGGGGTCCTAGAAGGTCTCATGGGCTTTGTTTGTTTGTTCCGTCATGTAATTTACAACTTCCCCTTCCTAAGGCCCCAACCGCATTGCGTTGTACGCCAATGCCACAGACATGGGAATTACGGCTGTGACTAATGATCATTTTAATAGTCGATTTGTTGGCGATTATCGAAACGATTAATCGACTAATCGGTTACATATTTTTGCTTTGAAAAATCCCCAAAATATTCAATGCGACTAAGAATTTAATCCTGTCAAATTTAAATATCAATTTTGATTCAGGACAGCCAACAGATGGACAACAGTTTAGTTAGTTACTCGGCTACAAACTCATTACAAGTTTTCTTCATATCCATATTTTTTGTCAACAGTGTTGAATATTTATGAATCATATTTTGGACTTTCTGAAATTATTAAATAATATCAGATAATATATCAAATTTGTGTAGACCAATAGGTGGTGGTGTTGACAAAAAACTGTGGACAATAACAAGGATTCAACTACTTGGCGACTATTGCATTAGATGTCGATTAATTTCATAATCGATTAGTCGTCGATTAATCGACTAATCATTGCAGCCCTAATGCCGACTCCCCAAACAGGTTATCTCTTGCACTGTGGACGCGGTGACTCGATTATTGTGAATATAGCTGAAGCCGATCTCTTTCCCTCTGCTTATCTTTATCATGGGAAAAATCTCTTGTGTGCAGACGCCCAACGACATCTCCTACGTGTATAGCGGCTACGCTCCTCTCAGCATCCGACTGACCCAGTTCCTGGCCCGGCCGGGCTGGCGCAGCATAGAGGAAGTTCTGAAGATGCTCCCTGGGCCGCATTTTGAAGAGCGGCAGCAGCTCCCTTCTGGCCTCCATAAGAAACGTAACTTTGAACACACACGCACGTTAGCATATTATATCACTTATGTAGTATTAATCTGGATTCATTTTTATATGTACATATTATTTTAATTAGCTGCTTTTATCAGGTGTCTCTAAACAATGCTGGCGGCAAATATACCATTACGAAACATTTAAGATGTGTTCAAACAAACACAGTAAAACCTACAACCCCCCCAACAGACAGATACCCACACACTATTTTGACCTTTTTGACAAAAAATGCACTGATGTTTGAATCTCTACAAACGATACAAAATGGCCAGGCAGATATGTGCAGAATCAGATTTTTTTTTTTTTGTGGAAAACAATGGGATTAAAAATATAATTAAAGTCTGAATACAATTAAAATTCATTAATACAATGTCAATGTTTTAAATTGTGCATAGCAACTACATTTAGCTTGGAATGGTGAATAAACAAGATTGTTTGTATGTTGTTCAGCGGTTGCAATATCAATAGTGTTGCGATTTTGTGCGCCGCAGTAGCTCAGTCTATCAAGTTAGTGCACTACAAAGCATGTATCTGTATCGTGGGTTGACTCCCATCACCGACAGTTTTGCCGCATGTCTCCTCCCCTTCTTTACTCCTTTACAGCTAATTCTGAATGAAGCTGAAAACGATCCAAATGGGACGCAAAAAATACATTAAAAAATTGTTCCGAGTTTGAAGGAAAAATGAACAGATTAATCGATTAATCGTGAGTAAAAATGGCCGATTAATCGATTATCAAAATAATCATTCCGTTACCTGTGCAGCTTTTGAATACCGTGTGTTGGGCTGTTTGTCTACATTATTATCACCATGATAATATCATTCTGTGTCGTGCTAACTCCTTGCTTGCCTAGAGATTAACATGTTTCTGGAACATGACTTGAAGGACTTGAGCTAGCGTGTCAACAGAAATGGCCAGCGATGCTTTTGACGTGGTTGGATGCAGCATCCAGGCAAATGGTCTGCTGGCGTCTGGAGATAAGGAACCTCTTTGTTCCTCACAGCGTCCAAACGCTCAAAGCACCCTTCGATTTATAGCTTCTACTTGTCTGTGTTAGTCGCTACGTGTGTACAATGAATGTGCCAAGCTGTGTAAATGGGTTATTGCACAACACCGGTCTCTGGAAATGTGTTAATTTGATTGGAATGAGTCGATGGCTTGTTTGTGCATGTAGAATGTTTTGCATGTCCACAACATGTTGGATTGAAACGAAAGGACGTGTTAATGAGGGCTGCACTGGGGTCTGCGTTGGCCGAGTGGTTATGGACACCGCACCCAACACGACCCCATTCATGTTAGTGACGCTGCATCTACCGCAGCGTCCGCAGTGTCGCGAGTTCGACTACGCTCGCCGACTTGTCTGCAATGTCTACCCCGATCTCTTCAACCCAGTTTCCGACTAATCCTATCCAATAAAGATGGAAAAACGGCACTGACGCTGGAAAAAATAACTTACAAAAAAAATTAGGGCTGCACTTCAGGGGCATAAGTTAACGTTCATCTTCTCTGATTCAAGCCATTGCTCTGAGTATTAGGGCTGCAACTAACGATTATTTTAATAGTGGAGTAGTTGCCGATTATTGAAACGATTAATTGGTTAGAATTTTTGACTAAAAAAAATCTCCAAATATTCGGAGCGACGCAGTAATTCATCTTGTCAACTTGAAATGTAGTCAATTTTGGTTCACATTAGCAAACAAATGTAAATTAATTAATTTAATTACTCGGACACAAACTCATCACAATTAATCTTTTCGCTAATATATATATATATTTTTTTCATAGTCATATTTTTTTATCAATAATGTTGAATCATTTCAATCATATTTTGGATTTTCAGAAATGAAATCAGCAGCAAAAAACGTTGACAATAACAATGATTCATGTCCTTGTTGATTACTCGATTATAGCATAAGTTGTTGATTAATTTCATAAACGATTAGTCATCGATTTAAACGACTAAACGTTGCAGCCCTAAAACAATATAATAACTTGACTGAGCAACCATCAGCAGTAATGACAATTCTGCCTACTACACATTACCCTGGCAAGCCAGAACCAACTAATCATCCACGCATCGCACGCGACTAGAACGAACATTGGGTTTGGTCTCGTGCGAATCAACAAATCAGATTATCGGGTGTTTGACAGCCGGCCAATCAAAGCCATTTCGAGGCGGTTCTCTCTGCGAGACGAGATATGGGCCGAGCTTGGTACGTTACGCGACCAAGAAGCACCGTTGTCACTTGCTCAGCCTACTGTGTTGTGATTGGACAACTTTGATTTAAAAAAATAATAATAATTCCACCACAGGCCACACCCTTTTTTGATACGATCAAGCCTAGACCCAATGTTCATGCATGCAATGTGTGGACGATTAGTTGGTCCTGGCTTGGTTGGTATCACTTAAACCATTATATATCGCTTTTCAAAAATGGGGTGTATTGTCCTAATGTGGGACACCTAAGCTCCAGACGCTCTGGCTCCTGCCTAAACTAAATGAATGTCATTGAAACTATGGTAAAAGCAAATTATGTTAATGTGTCTAACATTAAGTTAAACTGTTCAACACTACATTTCACTGCCCCATTAGACAACTGTCTGTCCCACATTAAGAATCATGCACTACAGTTGGCTGGCGAAGGACAAAGAAAACTAGCAATAGTAGCAACCACACTTATTCATTGTCCCCACAGGCCAGCAGGGGGAGAATCGCACCACACTGGTGTTCTTCCTGGGTGGAGTGACCTACGCAGAGATCGCCGCCCTGCGCTTCCTGTCCCAAATGGAGGATGGCGGAATGGAATATGTCATCGCCACCACCAAACTTATCAATGGGACGAGCTGGATCAAGTCTCTCATGGACCATCCGAAAGAGGCCCTCGTACCGTGACCCGCCCCCAGGTCGGGACGGAGGTTTTGGGTTGGCTGCAGGTGTCTGGCTGGCAGAGATGGACATATTTCTCTGTAGCAGCCAATCAGACAGGTTTCCCAAATGTGACGCTTTATTGTTGAGTTCACTTTGAATCCCACCCTGCCACAAAGATAGGTGGACCTCCACAGCAGTTCAACCTGATTAAATCTGTAGTTTATGTCTGAAAAAGGCAAATGTGTGAATCCTGTTAATCTCAATTACCAATTGTCCTCTTCACTTCGTTCATCTCTCTGCGTAGTTATTGTGGAATACTGACAAATACATCTCCAAATGACTCACATGAACCTCTGCACCAATGGGGTGGCTCTATTCACTCATAAGTCTGACGTGGATGATTAAATGAAATGGGTGGCGCAAAAGATTAAATCGCAGACCCGCACAACAACATTTTGGAGGTGGAATAGCACACAGCGGGAGTGTCGTCCCTCTGACTGGACATCTTCACAACAGCACAGTGACTAACACCGGAAGCCCTCTTCTGCTGGAACTGCCTGCTGAACTTGCCTATTAGTTAGACATTTTAAGATGGATAAGTGCGCCTGCTGGAATTGACATTTAGTCTGCAGCCTGTAGGGTCGGGATGTTGCGTCAATCAACTTTTCAAACCGCAGTTGACCAATTGCAGTGCAGCACGAACCCACACATCCGGCGTGTATTGTGAGCAACGCACAGCATCAACACATCAAAATGTTATTGATGAACAAGAAACAAAAGAAACTCCCGACAAAAGTATGGTTTTGTCGGAACTTTATTGATCTATAATGGGCGCCAAGCATAGCTGCTAAGGTGACTAAATTGCTGTTAGAAATTCTCTTTGTTACATGCGCAGGGCTGCACCGCGAAGCACGTTATGATTTTGGTAGCGCTGGTCTGTCTCTCCCCATGATAACTGAAAAGGTTGTGCACAGATCTGAATTAAATTTTGTACAGTTGTTGGAAATGACACACAGAAGAATCGATTAAATTTTGGTGCATTTCTGTAGCGTATAAGTAACATAATCATACTTAATCACCAACTTACCGATAGATCGCTAGGCTCCTGTGACTTCAGGGTCACTGGGGGCCGCTGGGAAATGTAGTTGGCATGTTCACCTGTGGGAATACAGTCTATGGGTCAATCGCGATACTCGAGCACTTGCATTGATAACGGGTTGCCACAGATACTGCTAGCACTAAAAGTACATTTTTTTTGTACCACTACGGCGCCGGTTTGCAATCTCTTAGTGCTTCTAGTTCATGAATGCATCAGGAACACGGCATGTGTGTTGGAAATCGGCGAGTGGGCAATATCACTCCATGAGTTGGCATATCCTATGAAAGAATACTTTAGTATAGCAATTGTTTGCAAGTTTTGATCACGGCCACTGGAATTGAGGGCCCCCATGGTTCTTGCCTGTTACTGGGCATAACTCTTAATACCGTGGCAGTATTTCAATTTAATTAAGGATATCTAACCTATATATAAAAGGTTAAGATCATAAACTGGCGAGCTGTTGTTCAGTTTATAGTTGCCAATATATAATAAACCACTAACATAAAGCTAAGGAAGCACCAGGGATCCTCTGTACACATTCCATCTGGTCCGCTCGTCTCCTCACTGTTTTGCTTGTTTGTTCTGCTAAATTAATAAAGCCACATTAATTCCACACCGATAGTCGACCCCCTGCAGTGAAACCACGCCTGCTGCCAATAAAACGCAAGTGTCGAGTGGAAGCAAGTTGCATTGCTTAAATCAAGCATCTGTCCTACCTTTTGTATGGGATTGACCTTCTTCTGAATATATGTAACTCATTAATGAATTGGAATGGGTCTGTTGCACGGTGACGCCACGGATTGGCGACAGCAGACATTTTGGAGGTAGCACGTACAGTAACTCACAAAAGTGAGTACGCCCCTGTCATTTCTGCATTGCTTTAATTGTATCTTTTCATGGGACAACAATGAAGAAATGACACTTGGAAACAATGTTACGTAGTCACTAGAGCTTGGATAGCAAACAAAGTTCTTTGCCATGAGGTAGGGCTGTACGATTTTGCTAAAAAATAAAATCCCGATTTGTGTCTTTGAAATCTCGATTTTCCATTGGTTTCCGATTTCTTGGGGGAAAAAAGGACAAAATATATCGAAACTTTCATAAAGAAGTTTCATATTTCAAACTTTTCAAATGGTTTTTGGAATTAAGTAGAGACACCTCACCCTTTGGCTTAGGGTTAATACAATTATCAATGTGTATCTATATTTTATTCACCCATTCAACTTGAAAACAGACCAGCAAAATCATTATCAATGTTAAATCCTATTGGTCCAGAAGAACATGTGCCCACTCGGTGAGTAACTTTAAGTCAGATTTTGACTGTATTTCATCAATATTTACACAAAGTTATGAACGGAGCGAGTGGTGTGATGTGTAACTGGTCACAGAGCGACACCTGGTGGTCGGATTAGGAACTGGCGTGCGTTTTGTGTTTTGTGTGCTCGGTCCTCGGTCCAGCACCAGAGTTGGCATAGGCAACAATAAGGCACCGGAAGTGACCTGCAGAATCGCGGGACAAAATGACTCCCCCAGTGTTTTGCACGAAAACTCTTCTATAAGGCTGGGCTGAGGCTCTGAGCACTCTGAACTCTGCAACAACCAAACGAGAGCACCTCACCTCTGATGAGGTCATAGAAGAAGAGATGACAGGGGAACATATTGTCTGCTACATCTCTCCTTCCTCATCATCACTCACTTTCCACCCACCTCCCACCTACCTCTCTCCTCTCCGTCTCTCTGGGAATGCATCTCCTCCACCATCCCATCCCCCCCCCAACCACCTCTCCCTTCTCTGTCAGCAATTAGCGGGCTAACATGCTCTGTGATCAACCGATAATGCCCTGTCCTGCTGCCTGCTGGGGCCCGTCATGTGACTAGCAGAAGGGCTGGCTGATTGAATCAGGAAGCCATTTGCTGCTTGTTCCGCATCTACCATAATGGATGTCTGTGCGTGTGTGTGTGTGTCTGCAACTTCTGAATGCGCGCATGCATGTGTCTGATACACTTGTATGTAGCTAAGCTGACCAGGCAGTGTCTGTACGTCTAAATATATGCACATCATGTATATGTGTATTGGTGTACTAGTATCCATGTGTGTGCGTGAAACATTGATGGGGGGGAATGGCCAGCAGAGGAGTTTTTAAATAGCAGATCGATAGCAGCTACTTATGCCTTGGTGCTTTTACGGCCAGAGGTTGTTGGTCGAAGTCCAACCTCATCATAGTCACTGCAAGAGATCTGCTTCTATCTGAATTATTATTATTATTATTCAGTCGTTGGTTGTGTTCCGTTTTCTTCTTCCAAAGCCCTCAAAGCGGTCAAACGACACAGCAGATTGTAAATATTAAAATAACGTTGTCAAATTTAATATTAAAGTCTACATCCAAGATTCACGATGCTCTCTAATCATTTGGGATCCAGGCAACACGTTTCACTTTAGTGTCTGGCTTATCTCAAAACACCGTCGGCCCGCGCGGGGACAGGACTGGGCTTTGTCTCAGCCTCCTGATCTCTCTCTCTGGCTCTAGCCGGGAAGCTTGTCGCTTTTGCTGGGTACACCAACAACGAATCAATTATTTATTTATTCATATAGCACCTTCCATGCAGAGCAACACAAAGTGAGTTACAAGAACATAACGGAGAATAATACAACATGGCCTCCCAAACATATACATTGACATCCGCACACATAGGCAACAGATTTCTTAGTAAATAGATGGCATGTTACCGAGGCGCTACATTAAGAGTGCACACTGGAGTACTAAAACAAAAAAAAAGGAAATAAGTAGCCAGTGAGAGTTAAGAAATGGATACATCAGAGCATATCAGATATATCTCTATGACAACAGGTCCGCACAAATTTACCACGACTATTCCTGAGCCAAACACACCATGAAAATTCTAAATTGAATGGATGTATGTAGGAGACAGTATGAGAACATGAAGACAGACCCTAACCCATTATGGTGGTAGCATCGCGGTCAGACAGACAGACAATGAGCGATATTTGCATGGCGCGTCACATTGGTTGCTTTGTCTGTCCCCAATATAACTGAAAAAGTTGTGCACGGATCTGGATGAAATTTTGTACAGTTGTTGGAACTGACACACGGAACAATTGATTAAATTTTGGTACATTTCTGTAGCCGATAAGTAACATAATTATACTTAATCACCAACTTACCGATAGATTGCTGGGCTCTTACGCGGTCACGTGACCCTACCCAGCGCTGGGGCCGCTGGGTAGTGTCGTTGTCTTGTGCTGAGCATGTTTGCTGGTGGCGTCAATCGCAATCGCGCTACTCTGTGAGCACTTGCATCGATAATGGGTTGCCACACATACTGCTAGCACTAAAAGTACATTATTTTTGTACCAATACAGCACAGGTTTGCAATCTCTGAGTGCTTCTAGTTATTATTATTATTATAGGTGGTAGTGTTTCTTGTCATGCCGCCATACTGTTAAGTAGAGAGCTGAGTAGCAGGTGCACTCTACAATCCATTAGCTGCGACCCTTGGGATGTCCCCACACAGTGTGGTTTAAACAAGCCCCAACAAGTTTAATGGCTGCTGCTGCTCCAGACAATCAAAAGTGAAGGAGCTAGAAATGAATTAGAAATTAGCACTAGACCTTGCAGTGAACATCCAACAGCGTGATACGGTTCAGTTCTATGCAATTCCATTATTCATTGTCATTGAAGTTTATTTTGAAGTTTATATTTGGACATTGTCCAAATATTTGCTAGAGCTTCATTGACAGTGAATTCCTTCCTAATGTTCTGCGTGGCCTTACATTAGTTAACTGCGCCGCGGAAGCAGGTTGTGTTTTTGATAGTGTTGGTTTGTCTGTCCTCAGGATAACTGAATGTATCTGGATGAAATTTTGTACAGTTGTCATTAATGACACACGGAAGAATCAAAATACCAGAGGTCCCCCTGGGACCTTTGGTATTTGGGGGAGTGCGTATGCATTACATGGCAGTGCCAATTGGACTTAAGTCACCCCAACTGCTAAATACATTTGTCTATTTGGTGCTCTGTTAGTAATTACGTAGACCCTCACTAACAAAGCTGCCAAGTGCTGCAAAAAACTCAATTTCATGCAGATTTCAGTATTAGTGGGACGGTTGTGACGTGGAAATGTATACACAGTGATTGAACCGACAGGCTGTAAAACCAATTACCATAGGCAATCGACTGGTATTTTATACTATGATACTTGACTTACTAAACCACTCATGGTACTGGGTGCTAAGTATTTCCACATCCCCATGATGCATTGCATGATCTCTCTTCTTCTGTAGTACTGTTATGTCATTTTTTGTTTTGTAGTACTCAGCAGCGAACCCTAGCTGTTTCACACCCAGCCACATCAGCGGTGCTTTCCTTTTGACAGGAAAGCACCTGTGAAAAGGAAAGCAAATCCTTTTGAGGATTTGGCGTTCCGCCGGCTCCACGTTCCGACATGAGTTTTGGCGTGATGTGAAGTGCAAATCCAAAAAACGATCCACTTATTTTGTTAGGGTCCCTCCAAAACCCTAACCATAGCCCTAACCTAACCCAAACAAAATTATTGTTTTTGGTTATTGGAACGCAGAGACGTTGAAACTGTCTCTCTACTTTGGGTTGTTGTAGCCCATCCGTCCATTTGTCCTCTTTGGGTTGTCATCACACATCCTGCCTTCAGCTAGAGTTCATTCATTAGGGAGCTGACTCTAAACAAGCACCTCCTACTCTCC
>OMKY01089537.1:0-12646 GCA_900302395.1 Bregmaceros cantori | reverse complement strand
ATTAGCTCAGACCAACAAACTTGTGAATCGCATGCAATGGTAACGAGTGGATTGTTCCGGCTTGCCAGGCTATTTATTTTTTGTGAGTTGTTGCATAATTTCGGTAAATGATGTGTTTAATCTGAGGAGCCATTCTGAGTCTAACCTGGAACTCTTTTCTCTAACAATCGCTGATCAGCCTCTGATCATCCTCTGACATCTACAGAAATATTTCCATTTACAGATATTTCAAACATTGTCAACTATCCCTTTGAGAAGAACCTTAACAGGAAGAATCTACAACTGAAGTCAACAATGGCCACGTTAAAGTGTAACTTTCAAAATGTCAAGGGGACACCCTCTGGAATTCTCTTTTTCAAATTCTACAGTGATTCTGAAACGATCAGCAAGCTTATATTTTCCATGAGATCACATTTAGGGAAAAACTCCAGACACATTGATGAACTCTCTCAAGGTCTGCTCGTCCAAGAAGGTGAAAATAAAGAAATGAAACCAAGCGATCAGAGATATACAGTAAATGTTAAGCATGTTGTGTGTGCAGCGAGACCAAGTCCAAGCAGCAGTTGTGGTTTGCAAGGCGATCGGGTCAATAGCCACTTCCCCACTACCAAAAAACTCAAGGCAAAGTTCAGCGCATCTCAGTTTAGTTCAGGTAAAAGGGAACGTGTCTCTTAACGCGACCACGAGGGGGTGGTGCCAGATTTTTTAAAAACTAAATTTTGATACGCCAGTGCTCACCCCCATCCCTGCGCGCCTCCCACCTGTGATTGGCCGGCCACGTTGCGTCACCCCCTCGGAGTGTGACCAATCAGCGACCAGCAAACATGGCCACCGACGGCCACATTCCAGACCCACACCTCCGTGGGTCCTGAAACCTGGTGTGGCCTGCGCTTGCGATTTGCGCTTGTTCCGGGTGGATGTGCATGTGAACTGTGCCGTGCTGGCCTTAAGTAAGCCTGTGGAGAAGTGGCTAATGTTAGAAGTGTAAGGTCGAGATGGTGCAGAATAAAGACAGACAACGAGAAAGAGAAACATCATTCACCAAAGGACACTCAAAATACATCATTATTATCATTACCTCAACATGAGAATCATATCAGTTCATCTTGTTGATTGTATATGCTGTTTTTAATAGATACTAATTCAAATTTTGACTACAATAATATGTACATCCATGTTGTTATTGTGAAGATAAAGGATGAGGCACATCCTATCCCTAATGGTATATATTGTGTGTTCCATTCTTTAGCCAGCTAGCAGGCTAGCTAGCTAGCTGACGGGCTGGGTGCGTATAGCTGACTGGGTAGGTAGGTAGCTATCTGCTTGGCTAGTTAGCTGACTAGCAAGTTAGCAGACTGGGTAGGTAGCTAGCGTGGCTAGCTAGTTGGCTGGCTAGCTAGTTAGCTGACTGGATCGCTAGTTAGTTGACTGGCTAGGTAGCTAGCCAGCTGTATCCCTTTCTCCACTTTCGGCGACCGCATCGCAAGCTAGCGGAGCAAAGCCGCTGTCTCTATAGAAAGAGAAGTTTCCCCAACACACACACACATGAATGTCTGTATTTCTGTATTTTACTGAGACTATATCTCCACCAGGCTGGCTGACCTGTGGTACTCAACATCTCCACAGATATACAGCAACTCTGTGTTGTGGGCTTTGAATGAATTTACATTACATATATATATATATATATATTTTCAGACATCCCAGAATGGTCGGGAATGGGAGGAGAACTCGCGGCGCTGCCCGTACCTGTGAACTAAGTCACAGGCACCATACGTGTGATGGATGTGGCGTGCATGACCCAATCAATTTGAAGCAGTGTCTGACCAATCAGTGGCCTTACAACCCGCGGGCCGCGAGTGACGGGGACGGGACGCCTAGGACTACCTCTCGAGTAGGCACAAAAAATTCTACCGGTTCCATGGTGCCGGCGTCATGGGGACACAATTTAAGTGGATAGTCCCGAACACTCCAGTTCCCTATGGGTGCAGTGGAACCAGGGCTTTACCGACTGCGCCACGGAGCCAGCACGCCAGATCTCATCTCTGACATCTTCAAATGCCAAACTATTTGACGATGCACGACCTCGTTATAGTTGCATTGAGTTAAGTATCAATGGAGATATCCAATCCTGCCTCATCCCAAATTACATCACAAGAGCTTGTGGCAGTACATATGCACAGAGTTCTCATAAATAAAATCAACCATAATTATACTCATCACTTTGAGTGTTTTTGCAAGAATATAAATTAATAAATATATATGTAAGAATAAAATTAATATGCAATATTAAAATTAATATCTTTGTCCAAGGCACAAAGAAAGACACCATAAACTATGATCCTTCAATTTAGAAACTCACAAAAATTCGGAAAATGTTCTTTTTTTTTCTCCCAATCAGTAAATTGGTGCCATTGGACGCGTGAACTCATCTATAGGCAAATGTGGCAGCTGCATCAAACAACGGCGATCGACAGACATTGACCCAATGCTGTACTTTGGTACAAAAAAACAACAAGAACTCATTAAGACAAAGTCGGGTTAAAAGAATAAAGTGCAATGCACACAAAAGGTTTAAAAAAAGAGTCAAGTATGCCCCACAATAAAGGCTACTAGTTAATCATTTAAAGACAGTAACAAAAGTTATTATAGTGCATAAACATAACTTGTACCCTCTTAGAATGGACATGAACACATTTACATGGACACATATTTCATTCGCTGTTGAGTGTGCGACTGTGCGTGTTTGTATGTATGTATAAGTTGCTTATGGAAATGTATGCCCCCTTCTGGTCCCTACTGGTACTGCATTCTGTTTTTCTTCTCAGGTTATCCCGCACATACACAGCAGGTGGAGCCATTGAGTAATTACTTACTGCACAGGACTATGTGGACTATAACCAACGCAACCGTCCACACATCGCACATCACATAGACTAGCTCGTGTGCAATGCGTGGACGGTTCATGTCGGAACCGTGGTTACATGTAAAGAGGGGACAGGTAATGAAATGTCCTCAGGGTCAGTTGTTACCGGAAAAAAAAAAGACCGTTGGGGTGACCACTGTTCAAAATATTGTGTATTGTATTGGGGATATGGACTTAATTTCCACATTAGATACTAAGAAATATATGTATAAAGTCAGTCATTTATACCAAATCACACATTTTCCTGCTAAATAAGTAAATGATGAAACATTCTCAGAATACTTCTTCGGTGACATCTTTCGGTCTTGTAACTCATATAATTGAATGGAGGAGAATGGTGCCCCGTTCACCCCGATGGGGTGATAACTAAAGATATATTAGCAGTTGTCCCCTCTTGTCATATATACTGTACTCTCTGGTTAATCTGCATGGTGTAAGTGTGTATACAGCACCCACCGCGTAGGTGTATGCGTGTGCGTTTGCGCGTGCAATTTGCGTTAGCCGATGACACATTATTACTGCGGATGAAAAGCTGATTATCTCGAACCGGGGAAGTTCGTATGTAAACCATGAAATAAAAAGTGCAATTCTTTGGGTGTGTGTGTGTGTCATTGTAAATTCCTCTTACTGCTAGTGTATCTACAATGCAAATGAATGTACATGTGTAGCAAAACCAAGGCTTTGAACCGGTTCAAGGAACGAAAACGAAAACCGGGAACCACACACGACGCAACGAGGTGTCGGCTGTAGAGCGCTACCAGCAGGCAGCAGCAGGTCTCTTTAGCGAGTCGTTGTGGGTTCGCACCCGACATATATTATATAGCATTGAACAGAGATGCGACCAAGTCCCTCTTTCAAGTCCCAAGTCTCAAGTCTTCTTGGGCAAGTCAAGTCAAGTCCCAAGTCAACTCCAAGTCAAGTCATCATTAACATGCTGTCATTTTAGCTCCAGAATCTGTTTTTATTAAGGTAGCAAAAAAGCAAACAAAGCTATTATAAAAGCAAAACTATTGCTTGCTTTTGATTTGATTAAAATCAGATTCTGGAGCTAAAATGACAGCATGTTAATGATGACTTGACTTGGAGTTGCCTTGGGACTTGCTTGACTTGCCCAAGAAGACTTGAGACTTGGGACTTGACTTGCCCAAGAAGACTTGAGACTCGGGACTTGATCGAATCACTGGCATTGAACAGCTGACAGGAACGAAATTAACCGTTCCAGGAACAATATTTTTTTGTTTTGTCAATTTGTTGGTGGAACTCATTACCCGGTAACGTTATAATTCTGTTTCTGTTCAGAACGAACCGAGTGGGGAAAAAAATATCGGTTCAAAGCCTTGAACAAAACATATGCACTTTGCACATATGTGTTGTTCGTTAAGAGAAAACCTGTTATTAGTGAATACATATAAGGCAGGAACATGTATGTGTGTGTGGTGTTGGAAGGCTGGGGGTCTGTTCCAGTTCGCACACTTCAGTTCCAATTCAAAAGTGCCGAAATGGGCCAGACAAGGAAGCGATTCATCACTGTTGATTAATCGATTACCAAATTAGTTTGTGATTATATATAATAATCGATTATCATCGATTAATCGCTTGCAGCTATACTCATTACAATAAACATTTTTTTAGATCACAACGCTTTTGCCCGAGGCCTTGATTATCTATTTATATATCTATTTCTACATTTCGTTCTCAAGATTCCCATATAAATGTACATTATGCCTCAACATTTTGTGGATAGATTTCAATATTTCACAACCCAAACACCAGGTGGCACATTGGGCAGACCGGGCACCTTCCCGCTGGGCCTCATTTTTTTGGGATCGCAGAGTATGGTGTTGATCACTACGCCTGGCGAGGCAGAATAACAAGCATGCCCGTGTACGGTAGCACTGTTTTCACAATCCATAGGTTGCTGGTTCGAATCCTCACTCCAACACACACGTTTTGCTTCATCTTTAAATATAAAAATATTTTGACGGCCGAGGCTCAACTGTGTCATCTGTCATGAACACGAATATGTATACATTTATTTTACTACTCACAAGCTTCTTTCTTTGGATTTCCAGACAGGTTTATGATGGTGACCCTGCTGCAAGTGTGGGGATCCATCGAACAAGTAATTTTATTACCACCCCAGATGTATACAATATTAATATTAATAATAATAATAACCAGAAACACTCAAGAGATTAGTTGTTTTCTACCACTGCTTTTACATTTTGTCGTGTCCTCGACTTAATGACAGTACAATTATTCTGATAATAATAATAATAATAATAATAATAATAATAATAATAATAATAATAATATGTATACATACATAAACGGATGATGAGGAGGTTGCGAAGGTACCACGACACTAAAGTTAGCGAGAAGCTTTGCCCAAACCCCCAGGTCATTATTATATGCACATAGAGCAGCAAACGTTCACTAATTCAAGCTCAATGGTTCATAAATGTTCTAATTAAAATATGATTTCGACTGCTTGAAGCCCCTTCATTATATACACTTTGGAGAGCTCCCAGAGAGACCTGGGGTCATATTGGTTTCGTTTGGCTTGGCTAGTTAGCTGACTAGCAAGTTAGCAGACTGGGTTGGTAGCTAGCTAGCTAGCTGCTTGGCTAGTTAGCTGACTAGCTAGTTAGCAGACTGCTAAGGTAGCTAGGGGCTTGGCTGGTTAGCTTATTAATAAGTTAGCAGACTGTGTAAGTAGCTAGCTAGCGGCTTGGCTAGTTAGCTGACTAGCAAGTTAGCAGACTGCGTAAGTAGCCAGCTAGCAGCTAGCTAGGTAGGTAGCTAGCAAGATGCTTGGCTAGCTAGTTGGCTGGTTAGCTAGCTACCCAGGAGGACAGAAGCTTCTGGGTGGAAAGCGAAGGGGGCTGTGTCGCAAATGAATTTACAGACCAATGATGACACGCACATCATTATTGACATTGTGGAAATAGGAATGGAGGGGTAGGAATACTAGAACTATGAAGATCTAGACACATTTTTTTTAAACATGCGAGAACAACCGAACCAAACAAACGGAACATTGCTTGTTGTACGAGGGCATGGTCAGGTTTGCAAATAAATGTAGGAGACACTATCAATTTGGATCAATTATCATTGGGGAGCGAGTCATCGCTAGTCGCAAGTCCCCAAATCTGAGCCTTCTTGGCTACCTGTGTAGTGAGGGCCTGTGTAATAAGAACCACGCAGGAATGATGCGTGTTACAATGTACAACGACAAACATTTACAGTTTCAACATGGAGTAGAGCCATGGTAGTGTATGTGTCAGTGGAACAGAGTTGGGGGGGGATAACTTTACATCTGGGCTGATAAGAGCCGACAGTTCGATTTTGATTTTACTCTAAAAACTTGGATGAAACTGATTTTTGATAAAACCACATCATTTCGCAATATGCCGCGTCCCAATTCTAATCTTCACCCTTATCTTAGCCTTACCCCTTGGGTTTGCGCAGTCCTGTGAAGACCAGGGTTTTGTTTAGCATGTGAGGGTTTTTTCAAGTTCAATAGAAAATTAATTGCTGTGTCCTCGTCAACAAAACACATAGCAAAGGAAACTCCAGACTTTCCTTTATCATCAGAAAAAAAAACCCTGTTTCCATTCTTCAGTTATAGCATTATACGCCACCGCTACATGCTCACTTCACAGGCCCCAGAGGCGGTGCATGGCACCCTCTGGCAGCAGATAGAGCTACTGCACCCAACCCTATGTTTTTTTGTTGTTGCAATAAACCCCAAAGACGCGTTGCACTCAGCGCCACTATACACAAGAACGCGGTAATGCGTCTTTGCCACTGAATCCGTTAATTTGTTAAAGGCAACGGGCTCGAATTAAGTGCTGAATCGCCCTCAACACCAAGTGAGGTTGGGAGCTGACTTGATCACGGCTGAGAACAAGGCGAGTTCCAGGGGCTAAGTGCTAAGAAGATTCCTAAGATGAGAGTTGGGACGCGGCGCTACTTTCACAGAGAACATGATATGATATGTTAAGCGAACGACAGGCTCCGAGCATCTGTCTGAATCAGCATGCCACATTCGCTCGCATTGCGCATCGGTTTTAATTGCATGCAGCAGACTGGCTTCCTGAGGGGGTTCCTCATATTTTTTCTGGTTTTAAATTTACTGATGTGCAAGACAGTCATGTTTTTTGGTATCTTCCGAAAGTACGTTTAGTGAATTAAGTTCCCTGCAGCGCTTAGGATCCTAAGTGGTCAGTGTCAAGAGCGTGCTGCACGGCGGGAGGGAATCGCTCAGGAAAACAGGAAATAACGATGAAAGAAAACAGCGTCCATTTTGTGATGCAGACACGATGCTGAGGCCGATACGGCTGTCTGCCTCGGGAGGTTGCTGTCTTTGCGGGGGGTGCTGCACATGGTGTGTGTGTGTGTGTCTTATGGAAATGTTGCGTAGTGGGGTGTGGTCTATTTACAAGCTTCCTGCTTCCTCACAGGATGGCCGACCGGACAGCCTTCCTCCGAGACAGTTTGGACCTGAGGATGGATCAACAACCATGAGATGTAGCAACAGAGCAAATAACCGTAAAGAGTTGACATGTAATAGAAAGTTCCTAGTGTCAGATGTTACCGGGAAATATAGGCGCCGTGGTGAACACCGCTTTAAATACATTTTCTTCAAGATTTGTCTTCGTTCTGGTTGAAATTCAGTGACTGTATTTTCAATGTGTACAACTATACCTTACATCTATTACTTTGTTTAATTTCTGTGTACCACTTTTGGGTACAACTTGTAAGAATATACGGGTTGACTGGGAAGTCACCCAACCTTCTTCTGTGCTTGGGTCCTTCAATATTATTGTTACTTTGCTCATCATAGCACCCGTGTACCACAGTTTGCGCACCCCTGCTCTATTGTGCATGTTCAGTCGGTTGATTCAAGTCCGGTGTGTCTTACCAAATGGTGGCGGTGTGTCTTACCGAATGGTTGCACTGTGTCTTACTGAATGGTTGCGGTGCATCTTACCAAATGGTTGCGGTGCGTCTTACTGAATGGTTGCGTCGGTTGATATGAGTCTAGTGTGTCTAACCGAATGGCCGCGGCGTGTCTAACCGAATGGTTGCGGTGTGGCTTACCACTGCTCTATTCCACATGTTCCGTGGGTTGATATGAATGTAGTGTGTCTTACCGAATGGTTCCGGCCAGCAGAGGGTTGAAAGCGTACAGCCAGTCGTGCATCTCCTTGTCGTTGCTGGCCTGGAGCAGGATGCCACGATGGGCCGTGCACACTGCAAATGTGTTGGGAGTCTGGAAACGGGAGGAGCGAGGAGGAATAAAATATCAATATTGACTAATGTCTGTTTTAATATTAGCTGTGGTTGACGGTAAGCATCTGTTATTAGCTAAGGGGTTAAAGTGAAACCCGGGTCGTCTGTCCACAAGATGGAGCCCCAGATGCATGGAGCTTGATGACTGATAGTCAAAGTGGATGGAAATAATCTCCCAGACATAGGATATGAAATATATAGAGCTAAAAAGGCTTTAACCGGCTTTGTGCATTTCATAATGTTTGATTTCTGTTCCGGAACAGTTGAAGAAAACATTTTTTGTTTCGTTTCCTCTCGCCGCGTTAGTCCGTAAAATTCTGTTTGTTTCTGGTTTTCGTTCAACGGGTGAACGTGGTGTAGGTTCAGCTGGGGTCAGGGCCGGACAGGGAGAACAAAACGATCCTAAACGGAACCATTTCATTATTGGTTTCATGGTTTACTCTTTACCTCCCAAGACATTCACGATGAAGCGTGAATTTGAATACGAAGTTATTTATTCCTCCAGGTTTAGATTAAGACTCCTGAGGTGAATGATGTGTGGAGTTGAGCTAAGGTGAGCAGCTTGACCTTGTGTTCCCTACGCCACTAATCACTAACCCGGTGGGAGGAGGAGCCTTCACACCCACACTAACATCAGTTCATTCATAGTTATATTTCACTGTCTCTGCTTGTAGCAGACCGTGCACCAACATCCACAGGTGGCAATTCATTCTTATTCTGTTTAATAACAATAATAATAATAATAATAATAATACATTAAACATAAACAAGTATTCTTGATTTGCCATTTCCCATCATATAGCTAATCATGTTGACTCTTAACCAAGAGGTTGGCTGTGTCCGAAATCGCTCCCTATCCCCTATATAGTGCACTATATGGGACGCACGCCATTTTGTAGGGGTGTCCGAATTCTCCATGTACCCTATAAAGTGCACTGAAAGTATCCCACAATGCACCGCAAAAAGTAGTGAGCATCGTAAATAATAACCGACTGCGGCAAATTGTTATAAATGTAAGTACTATTAACTTTTTCAAATGATTGTTGAATTTTATAATTATTATTTTTTATAATTATATTAATATAATTAATATATAAATCTCGGCCGTTGTTGTTGAGTGCACTATAAGTGAGTGCACTACATGGGGGGTAGGGAGTAGGGGATATGGAGAGATTTCAGACACAGCCGGTGTCTCCTCGGCGCCAAACAGGTTGCAGCCTGTAACACTTCCTCGTAGCTCCACTCATCCAAAGGCGTGCACCCAGTGCCTTCACAGGGCAGTATCGCCCCCTAGTGCTAGACTCCGGAAGAAGCGCAGAGCGCCGCACACAACACCCGCCTCTTATTCGAATAAACTCTTCCATTCATCCAACGTACCCTGAGCAGCGTCTGCTTGTCTTCACTGTACTCCACCTGGGCCGAGGACAAGTTGATGACGGCCCGCTCCACGCTGTCTCTCTCGCTGCGGTACAGGTAGACGTACGGCCGCCTCACCACCACGTAGCGTCGCAGCCAGCCGCTGGACTGGGGCTCCAGGAAGTGCAGGTAGCCCTTCTTCGACACGATGGGGCTGAAGGTCAGAGACACGTTACTAGGGCTTCATTCATTTTGGGGGATTTTGGAGACTGAAGTAATCTAAAATGGTCGTTTCCACAGTACAGGTTGTCTGAAGCCACTCAAGGCACAGTTCGGAGCATCTCAGATAAGTTTAGTTCAGATAAAGAAGAACGTGTTTCCATTGTTCTTAACGCGGCCAGGAGGGGGCGCGTTTGATATGCTAGTGCTCACCCCCATCCCTGTGCGTGTGACACCCCTCCCATTAGCACATGAATTCACAACACTACCGGCTGTGTGCTGTGATCGCTGGGGATAAAGGTACATCTATTATTATTTACACCCCTACCAGGGTGTGAACCAAATGTCTGAAGTCAATTTCCAGTAGTGTTTCCATCCATGACCTGGCAATAAAAGCGATTGTGAAATGAAAAAGTTACTATTTGGACTGGTGGAATGTTTTTATTTTAATCTTATCCACAGGAAAGTAATTATCAGATGTGTGGCCACACACCTCACTCGGATCTCCTGGATGTCCGGGACGAAGCTGTACCCTCGCAGGGCCTTCTTACGATCCACCGGGCTGAACGGGTCCAGATCAGGAGTGGACGCTCCAGAACCAGGTTCTGTGTGTCTGCAACACAATCCGTCCAGAGTTCAAAGGTTCTGTCTCAAATGGTATACTATTTCTAGTGTATTGGGCGCTGTCCGGAGTCGTTGGTCAAACTCCAGCACACTCAAAGTGGCACCGGACGATGCACGAAACACATCCAGAGATCCTGAGCGCGACCAATGAACACTAAACGGACGCCATAGCGCCCATTAGCTTTGACAATTAAAAAAAAAATAATCCTTTGAATGTGAATTTTTTTTAAGCAGTCGGAGATGACTGCATAGGCCTCAATAGACGAGTTTGGGGGGTACTTCCGGTCTCTGAACGTCACTATCGGTGTCATTTACTTGCCGTGTGTCTGGCTATTTTTTCAACACGTCTATTCGGTGACTTCGGTCCAGTACCAGAGTTGGCATAGGCAATAATAAGGCACCGGAAGTGACCAGTGTTTCGCACATAGGACTGTTGAATGGCGACCTCACATCTTGGTAGCGGCAGACATCTTTCTGGTATCATTGCGTTCAGACTAACGGGTGGAGAGCGATATTTGCTTAACGTTGTCCGTCTGGCCCTTCTGGCCATTCTGCTGGTGTGGTCTAGACACTCATGCACTGCAAAATTGATACCTGCACACCTCAGTTCAGTCATTATTTTCACTGGCATCCTAAACTGTTTCCCATGATCAGTTTGTAGGGGTAGGTGTGAAATGAGGAACCCAGCCGCTAGCATAAAGCTCTTTATTCGTCAAGTGACAGAGCAGAAAGAGGAGGAACACTGAATTCCCCTGTGTCTTAAGCCGACAGCAGAGGGGGTGTGTAGATGACATCACAATGAGACACAAAAAGACAGTTACACCAGTTCAAATATGGGCATGAATGTGCTGGTGATAGAATGTCACAGAGTGCCCACGTGTATATACCCCCAGAAATGCGAACTGCTACAAGTTCATATTTGCTGTGAGTTTTAAAATTCAATTACTTTTCCAGGTTTTACCAAATTAAACGAAGATGTGCGGCAGATGATCTCTACATTCTATGACTCATTTTCTACAATTTTCTTAATTCCAAAGACAAGTCTTCTTAACCAGTGAATGTGTTTTCTGCTGGTCATCTGTGGACACATGTGACGTGATAGTGGACACCAGATCCTCTGGCTCTGGGACGAGGTCCAACACTCTGTTTACCCTGCAGTCGATCATTCACTGGATGTCAGGAGTCAAAGGTCGCCCAGTGAGACAACAAGTGGGGTGGAGAGAGAGAGAGAGAGAGAGAGAGAGGAGAGGAGATGGGGAGAGAGAGAGAGATAGACAGAGAGGGGATGGAGAGGGAGAGTGAGGAAGAGATAGGGAAAGGGAGAGCGGGAGATGGAGAGAGAGGTAAAGAGGAGATGGAGAGAGAGAGATGCGGGGGAGAGGATGGGGCGGACCAGAGACAGAGTAGGGGGGGAAGAGAGAAAGGGGGGTGGGCGAGAAGGGAGGGAGAGACCAGAGAGAGAGAGGCGGGGAGAGAGAGATTTGCAGACTGGTGGAGCCAAGGGGAGGGGTTGTTCCCTATGGACTGACCTCTGTAGAAGGTACATTACCCTCATGGGCAAACATATTACCAAGTATTTTTTCAACACAAATACTACTACTACTACTACTACTACTACTACTACTACTACTACTACTAATAATAATAATAATAATAATAATAATAATAATTCTTAGGCACATAAAAACACCACACTGGCCTCTTTCTTTCCCTCTGGGCCACCACATCCGGACACTGACATAACCTATGTGCTGTCCACTCACACTGGGAGACCCCATCTCCCTCACAAGAGACCAACAGTTCCAACCCAAACACGGCCCCCACAACCCAGTCTCCACAATCCACCAATACACTAATCATTCCATTCATTATTACATACACACCTCACACGAGTACTACAACACAAGATAAAACATAACTTCAACACGTCACAATCCAGAGAGAGAGAGAGAATTTGCAAAATGTTTCTCATGGTGGAGTTTGTGCTCCACTTGTTGCACTGGCCTATGAGGGAGACCGGAGACACCCCCCAGTCACCAGAGTCCAGAGAGAGAGAGAGAGAGAGAGAGAGAGAGAGAGAGAGAGAGGGAAAGAGAGATAGAGAGAGAGAGAGAGAGAGAGAGAGAGAAAGGGAGAGAGAGAGAGAGAGAGAGATATATCACGTTTACCTGATGTCATAATGTCCCTCGAGCAGAGAGGGACAAGTGGACGAGGGGGTGAGAG
>OMKY01089523.1:4972-16083 GCA_900302395.1 Bregmaceros cantori | reverse complement strand
TTTAGACTTATTGTGACATTATTATTGTTCATAATATGTATTTTCCTGAAGATTTACTGGGGGCTAGAGAGAGAGTGGGCGCATGATAATAACGATATTTTGATGAATAGAGAGAAATGGAGAGAGTGGGGTAGAGGGTAAGCGAGCGAGAGCGAGAGCCACGGCTGTGATGCTAGAGAAAGGGGGAGAGAGGGAGGGGTGAGCAAGTGAGTGTGCCAGAGAGAGAGAGAGAGAGAGAGAGAGACGAGAGAGCGTGCTGTCACGGCGCTTAAGCCGCCCGGCCCCGGCCCCGGAACGAGCATTTTTTCAATAACGAATGTGGAGCTGGGCGAATGTGGAGCCAACTTCAGCCTCCTTCGTCAGTCAAAGTTAAAGAGCAGGCTAAACTAGTAACCAACGCGCTAACTACTCACCGAAGACCTTCCCCTTTACCAGAGTGGTCTGGAGCCCATGTTCAGGGCCCGGAGAAAGGGTTCTCCGCTAGCGGGTTATCGTCATGTTTCAGCCGCAGAGGGAAGTTCCTCCCCGGGTGGCAGAGTTGGCGAACAGGGAAGAGAATCGGATGTAAATACAACCCCCATCCGGATATCCCGCCCTCCAAAAGACCCAGCCCTTCCACAATCACATCCGCATCCAGCAACCGATTCCGCCTTCAGCCAGGCTTGGCGAGCTAAGACCAACGCAGCGTCCACGCATCGCACACTGTTGGACGTAGTTCGTTCTAATCGCGTGCGATGCGTAGATGATTCGTTGGTTATGGCTCACCAGGCTACCTTTAGGCCCCCGTGTTTTTTTCTTTATTGAATAACTAAAGTTATTTTGTGCAGAGCGTATACAAATTTGACATTAATGTAAAACACATTTTATGTTAAATTATATGACCATTTTATTCTGCGTTGGGTATAAATCAAATAACAGTATTAAAATGTAAACCATGAATATTTATGTATTTTTATTTATTTTATGAGAGGGATTTTTCTGAATGCACATTAATACATTACAATGGTCTCAGAACGATTATTAAAATGGATGTAATACAACATCTCAGGCAAATGTAACTAATCTAGATTACATATTTTAAATGTAATTTTACACATTACATTACACATTTTTGCACTACTATAATCAGATTACTCAAGTGCCCTTCAAATCCATTATGTTCAGTCAAATACAATGGACGTTTAGGCTGCCATCTGCTGGCGATTTATCCATGGTA
This sequence comes from Bregmaceros cantori, assembly GCA_900302395.1. Classification (NCBI taxonomy): domain Eukaryota; kingdom Metazoa; phylum Chordata; class Actinopteri; order Gadiformes; family Bregmacerotidae; genus Bregmaceros; species Bregmaceros cantori. Next base: position 14,867 of record OMKY01089523.1, on the reverse strand, counting down.
ATATATCAATCAATAGAAGACGGACAATGTTAAGCAAATATCTCTGCCTGAGATATCTGCCTGATCATCTGACAGTGATGATACCACCATAGTGTCTGTCGTGCCAAGCCGTGAGCCTGCAACAGATCTATTTGGAATAAACCCCTTTGTGATATATTGTTACTTTTCATTTGCACTTTATTTCAGTACTGGAGGACGCCACACTGCTTTTTTTAAAAATTCATGTAGCGTCACTCCCAGTCTGTCAACATCAGACACTGCTAGTACAGCACGGCAGACAAGTTTGATGAGCTGGTGCTGTCTGCAGGGTTGTGTGAATGAACAAACACCCGTCTCGACTGTAGATCAATTAACGCTCCGCTCGAACTAGGGGTGTAAATCATGGCGACACGATTCAGTATCGATTTTCTGACCCAATGATTCGATTTTTTTCAATACTCAAGAATTCACCACGATTCGATTTCAATACAAGTTATTCCAATATTTGAAAGAACATCAGTTTTTTGTTACAGCAGAGATGATCTTATTTGAGACGTGGTGGTGTCTTGCTGCTAGTGTGTGGTGTGTGTGTGTGATGGAGGGAGCGAGTGAGCGAGGAAGGTAATGCGTGAGCGAGTGTGGAAGAGGGAGGTGTCGTTGGCAGAGTGGTTATGGACAAAATGAAAAAAAAAAAACAGAGCTTATGCCAAAACAAAACTTAAGGTGATTCAACAGCACGTTTGCTACTCAAAGAACTTGGATGAATATTTATTATTATGTTTCACAAAACTACAATACACTTGTCACTACCGACTGACAAACGCTTAGCAATAGAAATACACAATCGTCTTTGCATTGTCAATGCATTCCTGTCAGAATAATCTAATATTTATTATTATATTGAAATTTAGAAACATGTCGATACAAACCCAAAAACTTTGCTAAAAACAAATGACACTTCTTTCAGTCCCTGCGAGACGATAAAAACAGATTACAAAACAGGAAGTGGTTTACAAATGGTACAGTTAAGGCATTTTCACACACACTGCTTAATGGTAAATGCCAGCGGACATGGCACTAAAAAACACACCAACACCACATGAACAAACCCAGAGCTCTATAATGAAATTCATTCATTTCGAACAATGTTCAGTGCCATGTCCTTAAAACATTTCTATACAAACGTTCAGATATATACCTATGTTACAAATGCATTTGAAAAAGCTTACATTTCCTTCTGCTGTACTAATAAAAGATAACTTTAGCATTTGATACATAACAAATTACAAACAGGCAAGCAGGAGTTTACGATACATAGGTAGCATGAAAATGAGAGCCGTCTGGAGACAGACCACAGAGGGTGGCAACGGGAGGTCAGTAAATAAGACACTAGGGTTGCAACGATTAAATTGACTAATCGGTTATAGAATTAAATCGACAACCATTGTAATAATTGATCATCAGGAAAGAAATGAATCATTGTTTTTTCCCCCTTTGTGCTGGCGGTTGGCAGTCGGAATTGTCAAAACCATGAAAAGAGCCAATCGATTAATCAACTAATCGTTGGACAACGTCCAATGTTGGACAGTGAGCTGCTGCCAAGTCATGGAGCCTTCGTTTCCAAATAGTGAATACGCAACGTCATCATGCAGGCACCGCTGCAACAGGTTGGAGCTAGCATTTTATGCTGGTGATGGCTGCAGCAATACAGTAGACTATTCAGTGACAATCGATCCAAAAATTAATCTGCAATAACTTAATAATCTATAATTGCCATGGAATTGACTCGTCATTACCAGCAGAGCAGTTTTGTGCCGACAATAGACAATATTTCAACTTTAAAATGGACGTAATTGATAAAACAGGAATTTTGAATATTTTAAAACTGAAATACTACGGTATGAATGAGTTTGTGTCGGAGTAAGTAACTTAATGGTTGAACATGGATGAATGAGATGAATCTCTTATAATAATCGTTTGCCGTGAATATTTTCGGTATATCGTAAAAAAAAAAAAATTGATTAGTCCACCAATCGTTTCAATAATCAGCAACTCATCGCCTATTGAAATAATCGTTATTTGCGGCCCTAATGCCAGTGCTGCCCATCTGTCTCCAACGAGGACCAGCATCGCTGCCCCCTTCAGCCTCAAACATCTTTCCCAAAAACACTGGCCGCTTACAACCACAGCTGCAATCAGGCTTTGACTAACCATTAAAAGACGTACCATGTTAAATGGTAAATGTTACCGCTCTTTGAAAAAACAGAAATACGTTTTAAATACCTCGACAGGGTACGTTACATAGTACAGCGTCACCATGACAACAGGACGCTGCTCCATGAAGGTTGCAGAACAGAGGTATTTACAACCTTATTTCTGTCTTTAAAGAGAGCAGTACAGTTTTATTCATTAGAGCACGAGTATAGTGTATATGGACATACCATGCAATTCTTGGCCTCTTTAGTCCAACAAACCAAATAGGTAATATTAATATATAATATATTAATATTAATTTCAGCGTATGACTCAACTCTTTAAATTAATACATGTTTCAGTGAATGCATGTTTGGGATTCAGCATAACTTGTAATCTCCAGTCTGGAATTCTACATGGTACACTCTTAATGGTTCTCATCGACTAGTGGCATGTTCCAAACTAACACATTACTATGAATGCTGTCGTCAATGAAGTAGAGCGCTGAATGAAATGTGCTTGTAAACTGAGACTAATTTTTTTTTTTATTGAAACTGCTCAATTACATTACATTCACTAACCCCAAATGTGCTTTTAGTGAAGGCCATGTTTTCTAAAGCACAGCTTGTGGGCTCAAATTGAAAGAAAACAAAAAACAAAAAAACGGACCACTCAAGAGGCAAGTAGGAAGAGAAACCACGATGAATAGTAATATGAATAATAAAATTCCATTGATTAATAATTAATGTAATTTATGTTTTTGCTAAGAACGTGAGAGTTTTTTTTGAACGGTGCATGACAGCTCAATGGGGTTTTGTTCAGAGAGCAACCAAAAATAATGGAGAAGGAAAAGACTAGGGATTAATACAATAATGAAACAATTTCATAAAATGCTTAATATTATTTCGTATTGCAGCCAAAACCGAACACCTTCACCTGAGGTCAGTGACATGTGATGCTAGCGAGCAATTTCAAAAACCTCTAAAAGTCCCAGTTTACAAGCACCACAGTAATAGCCCATTCAGTAGTCATGGTGATAATCTCCAGAAAACCTTTCAAATTGTAAACTTGCACAAACATCTTCAGCACAAATACACAAATCGATGGAGAACATAACACTTGGAATAATCATTGCAGCCATAAATGTACAATTCGGGCCTGTTGCTCAATTTGTACATACATTTTAACAGGCAGGCTATTGCTGAAACCTAAAGAAACCAAAGTGGCTTGTACACTGTACAGTCCCCGCCAGCCCGCTCTGTGCTTGGTTGCTGGTGTACATCAGAATAGCATTTCCCATTCAGATTGGTCTGCCACTTTAGAACAGGACAAATATCTGATTGTTACAATTAATTACATTTTGCTCACAAATGTGCTTCCTCCGTAGCTCAACCACATGCCAACGAGGGCAGGATGGTGTGAACCGTGAAGCCAAAAATATCACTACCAAATTTAAGAATTGGCAGGATGTCCACATACAACCCATTAGCCTCAATGAGAAAAAGAACATTAAGGAGTCATTACAATTACTTGCATTATTATTATTAGTAGTAGTAGTTTTCTTTAGTTGGTCTTTTCCCAAAAAGAACACAAATTGGGAAATGTACATGGAGAGTAGGCAATGAGGACATGAAAATGACCATGAACCGTGTGGATGGAGTTACTGTCTGCTGGCTTGTGGGAGCCTTGTTAAGAAGGTTCCAATGAAGGCGTGTGGATGGAGTTACTGTCTGATGGCTTGTGGGAGCCTTGTTAAGAAGGTTCCAATGAAGGCGTGTGGATGGAGTTACTGTCTGATGGCTTGTGGGAGCCTTGTTAAGAAGGTTCCAATGAAGGCGGGATGGCGGTAGTTTGAATGAAGGCCATTGTGGACGGGGTAGATGGACGGTTCTGAAAATGGTCATTGTGGCAAGGCATTGAGAATCAAGTTCAGCCCGAAGATGTTGTAGATGATTAGAATCGCCCCAACAAAATCTGCTTTTGAAAGGACGCAAATCCTTGCAAGCTCTTGTCTTTGCAAAGTAGAAAGTGGACGTAGACGGCCTTCCGTGAGTTTGGTAAAGTATGTAAACGTCCCGTTGAGGACGGATGGTATTTGAGTCTGGGTGAAGGGCATGTTTGTCCAAAGTGGCTTCAATCCAACGTCAGTAGTAGGTCTAGTTGGTCGAGTGCAGCACAGAGCAGCAAGTCTATGTCCTCGGAGCTCAGCGGTCGAATCTCCGAGTCGTTGCCCCGCCTCCTTCTGCCCCCGGCAGCGGGGCCGCCGCCTCCCCTGGGCCTTCCGTTGGCGCCGCAGTTGGCCCCGCCCACCAGTGACTTCTTCAGCTTGCGGGGCATGCCCAGCTCGGGGAAGTCCACTATGCGCTTCATGCGGCGCTGACCGAACAGTCGGTCGCTGTGCGGCGTCTCAAAGATGGTCTCCAAGCGACTGAGGGATTCAAAGGATATTAAAAAAAAAACGTTAGGGCATGTCAAATCCTCTTGAACTCCAGAATGTCATGTATGAATAGAAGAAAACTCAACCTTGTAGAACTGTCTATATCACTATTAATGTTGTTATTGGGGAGTTACTGCAAAGCTCTGCTGAGCCAACAAAATGTCATTTCAATCTGATGTCCATCTATCAGCATGACCAGAAGTCATCCTAAACTGTAAAGAACTAATTTCAGTACAGTGCGTACAAACATCCACTGGATGAATAACCAGAGTCATGTTAAGACTGGGGTCAACTTATGTCCACCTATCCCTGGATTATTATAAGCCAGGGTTATCCCTTCTTTTAAAGTGCACGGTGAAGTTCCACCTGTTTTTCTAATCCAGGATAACTACAGATTTCCACCCAGACCGTCGGTTGTCAATGCGCGGTAACGTCTGTTGGCCAAAGGTACCGCGGATACCACCTTCATCTTCCAGTGTATGTGTGTCGGTGACAGATAAAGACAGATTGCGATACCGCGCCTCTGGGCATGGGGTGGTCATGCTAGGATGGCTGGCATGGGGTGGTCATGCTAGGATGGCTGCAAAACATTTGTTCAAGTTGCGGTGCTGGTACCGTGCGTTGTCGACCAACGGTGTGGGTGGAACTCTGCCCTAAGTGTGCACTCAAGATGAACCAGCAAAGCATACATTGTCATTTCACAGTCATACCTTTCGGGGACCTTGGTGAAGTTTTTATTGGTATAGATTTCCTCCAAGGTGAATTCCTTCTTCTTATTCCTTTTTAGAATAAACACAGACATGCTTAGAAAGTCACTGTGCCCAACATGTGCACACACATGCACACAGATGCACACAGATGCACACAGATGATTAACGTAGCAAGTAATTAAGTTCTTAAGTTCAAGTTAGACTTCAAAACAACAGGGTTTTCTTGTCTTTCAATACATTTGTTATGTTGCAGGTTGCATTAAGTGATGTTAAGTGTCCTTAGTGAGTCAAGCCCCCCGTGTACAATCTAATACAACACAGTAGAATGGGTATGAACTAGACTACCTGACGGCTTTAGGGAGGCCCATTGGTGTCAGATTGTTCTGTGCTTTGGGTCGTGCTCTGCGGATTTTGATGGACGACACCTTGCCTCCTTCTTCCTGCTTCTTCCCAACCTGAAAAAAACATTGTTGTCATTGAAGGTAGAATGACAAAAACAATCAGCTAGAAAATACTTGCCTTATTTGTCCCCCTTTAGAATACAGCACTTATGCAAACACAAGATCACTGTAACGGTTGTAACCATAGAAACAATGTTCACCTAGCCTGGCGAGCCAGAACCAACGCATTGTCCACGCATCGTACATCGCTAGACTCTTGCATTCGATTAGAAAATGTAAAAAAACAACAACAAAAAAACGTCTGAATCAAATTGTGTTATCCTGTCACAGCACAATAACCAAACTCCGTCCACATCTCGTGTAGCCCCTACAAACTCCCCCCACGTTGGTGCCGATTGGTTGATTGATTCCGTACCTTGGACTTGGATTTTCCCAGACCCAATGCAAGCGTCTCGCGATGTGCGATGCGTGGACGGTCTGGCTCGCCTGGTGATCGTCGCACATGTCACGCGCATACACGTGCACGCGATCTCGTGCGCACACACACACCTCTCTGCTATAGAGACAGGCTATGACGCTCCATTTTGCGCACGTGCGTGTGCACGCATACATACACAGAGACCCCCACAAACATAGTGTAGGAAACTATCACTCTCAAGTGTCCAAATAAGAGAATGCACTTTGACTCTGAACATGTAAGCCTTGAAAGATGACCACTTCTGTCAATGGGATTTTAGGGGAAATATAGGCAGGAGTGGGAGAGAAGGAGTTTCTCAAATTGCAGAAAAAAAATGTGAATCTCAGACATGCCATGCTTGTAAGGATTTGTTATAATTATACAATTTTCCTAGGGGGCAAGGAAGTAACAATGTAAGAAATGTAAATAAAAGTGAACTTGACCAACCATTTACATGTAGAATATAATTTCATTGAAATGTCATTCATTTAGCTTGGATGTGCTCGAGAAGTTCTCCCATCATCCAGCCATGCGGGCAGGTAGACAGAGGAGAGAATGATGTGCAGTATCTCGCCCAGGTGAGCATAAGACAAGAACCAGGTGTACCTTGAGCTCTGAGTCAGACAACGAGTCCTGTCTGCTGAATGTTTGGTCTTCAACGTCCTCTGGACCAATCACAACGTCGTCCTTCACAGCCAGTTGGCAGGAGCCACTGGGAAATGAGACACATCTTATAGTAATTTTCCAAAATGCTTTTTCATTAGACAACAGCGGAAGGAGGTGGTGGAGCCAGGGGAACGCTCATGTTGGCTGCAGACTAATGTCATATTTTGTTGAAAAAGACAGCTCCAGCATGTCAACCCCATCTAAGCCCCAAGCATCGTGGGTTAAGGTTAGTGCCACAAGGGCTTTAGAGCATTAAGCGGAGATCAGTACTTTTTAGTGACATCCTTTAAGCCTGGGCTAAGTATAGTGTGAAGAGACAAAGTTTAATGTTCCAAACCTAAATATACATTCAAACATGCTTGTAATAAGTACATTACACATGCCATATTAATATATGTTCTGGCATCGCTCATAATAGCATACGGTTAGGCAGACAGATACCTCCTCAAATTGGACGAGAATGTGCGTCATTTGGGGGAAGTAGATTTACATTATAATGTGTGGCTGAAGCTTGTGGGGACAGAGCGGGTGGGGGTATGAATGCACAAGATTCTTGTTTTAATCGTTTTTGGGGACGCAAGCGTCATTTTTTTCATTCTTTATTGAGAGAGATAGCGATAAGACCAGCTCAGAAACCGGGATGAAGAGTCAGGGGTTAGACATCGCAGACAAGCCAGAGAGGGGACGAGAACCCGCGGCGCTGCCCGATCTATGGTCCAGGGGGCGTGCTCCACAACCACTCCATTACAGTGCCCTCCAAAATTGTGGTTTGTTTTTGTTTGTTTTTTAATCAATTGAGGTCACGAGAAGAGAGACAGACAGAAGGAGGCAGTCAGGAAGGAAGCATAGCAAACGATCATAGAATTAAACTAAAAATTCCAGATATTAACGTGTTCAGTGCCATGGATCCAAGGGACTTGGACCTCCTGGAGTTGCAGTTTTCTTTGTTTAGGATTGTTCATTTGTACTAAACAATATACATAATATACAGGAGGACTCGTTTGAAGAACAGTGAGTGATATGCTTTAAATATCGCATGTTTTAACAAGTTTAAAATGTCTGTACTAGCATTTCTCTGCATTATTGACTTGGTGCCTTTAACAGCACCACTGCATATGGCCAGCTGTGCATCTCATTCCATAAGGGCACTCTCGATCAACATTTATTGCACAACATTTGAACAGCGCTCACCTGTGGACGGAAGAAGCGTCCGATGCAGAGAGATCATTTCTTGTATGCAGACCAGGGAACAGCAGAGAAGCGCTCGGCGGAGTGCCAGAGGGGGGTAAAGCGCTCGGAGCGGGTAAAGGGGGCGGGGGCGGAGGGGGTGTGAAATGTTGCGGGTTTGCCGGGGAGAAATGGTGGAGATGCCCCGGGGAGAAGTGGTGCGGGGCAGCAGCAGAGCTGTCGGGCCTCTGCGACAGAAAGGCCAGCGGGCTGGTGAGGAAACACGAGGTCAGGACGGAGAGCGAGGGGGATTGCCTGCCGGACCTCCTGGGGGACGGGTACACCTCCTTGCGTAGACACAGCGGCGCGATCTCGCGCGCAACCTCCAGACTGCAGACTGTGTGGCGTCGGGCGCGCCGGCCCTTGTTGCGGAATCGCTGGGGAGGTAGCGCTTGCAACTGTGAGATAAAAATGGAGATGTTTAATGACATTATCTTTATAATGAGCTCGAGCCATTAGGTCGAGCTCTATCCTGTCTATTTTTTATCTTATCATACGTTTCAACAATCCAATGTACATTGCTATGCTGTCACCACATGCCAACATATCTCCAGTTTTAATAAATAAATATAGCTGTAAACACCAATGTGGGTCCGAGTTGTAAGGTAAGTTAGATCAGTCTTGGTGCAAGGATTCTAGGGATACCAAGATGTTGAGAATAGAGCGTATGGTTAAAAAGTTACAACTAGAAATCTAAATAAACTTTGATCTGCTGGCTCAGTGTGGACGCCGCCTGCCGAGATCGGCTTTGTTTACGCCCGAGGTGTCAGGCACGCGTCTTGCATGCCACATTCACCCAAAAACCCAGAGGATTATTATTTTTAATTAGGGTTATTATTATTATTGTGTTCATTCAAAACTGACAACGGTGCGTACCTGCAGGAGCAACACACACACGTTCAAATAAAAAGATTAATTCCCAGCACCCGGGTACAGCGGTCAGCCATTGTTAGAATGCTAGCAGCGGCCGCCCGCTCGCCCGACACCAAGCACGGCAAAATGCGTGGGCAATCCAGCCACAAAACGGTTCTGCAGTAGCTCCTTTGTGTCCCCATGATCAGCTAGGTAGAATGCAAACCCCTGCGACCGGGCGCACTCCCAAGTTCACAACAGTGCTGGTGAGTGACGCTATGGCGTGATGTATCCCTACAAAACGATCAATCCCTACAAATCCTAACATAACGCTAACCCTACCCCCTAACCTTAACCCTAACCTCCTAACACATAATCATAACCTATCCATTGGATTGTCGCACACCACACACCAATCCTGAGAGACAGAGCGCCCTTTTCTACAGTTCTGGTGTGGATGTTCTACAGCACACCTACTGGTGGGGCATGTGCATTGTATCGGCTGAAGGAGCATTTGCCGGCGTGGTGCAGACGCCAGAGAAATTTCCACCCCCCACTGTGCGGACGCAAGCCGGTCTTGCATGTCCTGTATGGTATGGACGGCACCTTAGATTCCAGTTGACTATAATGGGGTAAGTTGGATTTGTCTTGGCGCAAGGATTCTGACAAATATTTTGGAAGTCAGGCATGCAGTTCAGAAGTTACATGCAGAAATGTCAATACAAAATGTGTCCTTCTGGTGGTGCTAGAGGGTTTGAGCTGGGGATATGGAATGTTTGGGGATGCAACAATGGATAGACTGCTTTCACAATTGTGTTGCTTGGTCTCTAACAATAACAATAACATAATAAACTGCACCTCATCATGGTGGTGGAAGGGGGCGACGTGCTGGTGGTGGCTTTTCTTGGCCTGTGGAGAGTACCACGGGGAGCAGAGTGGCCGCAGTGGGCTGTCTTGCTGGGCAAGAGCATGT
>OMKY01089503.1:7075-19085 GCA_900302395.1 Bregmaceros cantori | reverse complement strand
ACATAAAACACACACACCCACAAACAAACCCACACACACAAACACACACACACACACATACACTAACACACACACATACACTAACACACACACACATACACTAACACACACACACATACACTAACACACACAAACACACAAACACACACACATACACACTAACACACACACACAAACAAATACACACACAAACACACTTCCGATCTAACACACACACATACACAAACACACACACACATACACTAACACACATACACTGACACACACACACATACACTAACACACACACACATACAGATAGACATGCACACACTCACATGCACACTTAACACACACACACACACACACACACACACACATACACACACACACACTTTCTCTTGCAGGAGTGATTTTTTCAATAAAGAATGAAAAAAAAAAAAACGTGCTTCACCCAAAAAAATAACTTAAAAAAAACTCAATTTGAAATCAATTCTTGCTCAGTGAATCTGTTTAAACAAAAAAAAACGTTGATTATTATTTTTTTTTTTTCTAAAATAGTTCAGGATTAAATCGGAAACTGGGATGGTGGGGGGGGGGCGGGAGAAGACACCACAGAAAAGCCTGAGAGGTCATTCGAACCTGCGGCACCGCTCGACCCACGGTTCCGTGGGGGCGCTCTCTCCACGCGCTCTGTGAAAGAAACTTGAATCCTACAGAAGGCCTCGCTGTAAAACATTTCTGAGGTTCATTGATGCTTCTTCTATCGTATTTTGGGGGATGAACCATCAACCAACCGAGTTGATATGTTTTGTCTAAAAATGTGTGGTGTGTGTATTTGCAGAGGGAATCCCTCAGGTGTACTACTTTGGGCCCTGTGGAAAGTACAATGCCATGGTTCTGGAGCTGCTGGGGCCGAGCCTGGAGGACCTGTTTGACCTCTGTGACCGGACCTTCTCTCTAAAGACGGTGCTGATGATAGCCATACAACTGGTAAGAACAAGTTCCAATGGTCTGGACCGTAGACGATGCTCTCCTGTTGTTCGGGCGCGGATTTAATTCAATCGGGTCGCAGTTGACGCACAAAAGAAACAACATAATATCCCAAATGTAACTGTCATTCACTGCAACGCAAGTTAAGGGAAGTTTACTTTGATTGCCCGATGCGTCCCTTCAACAATACTAGAAAATTGAAATCGAAATTGGAATATTTAGTTAAGAGGATTTTTTAAAAAGTGAAATTGTCAAATCTGATTGCCTTTTTAACATTGATAATAATGATTTTGCTGGTCTGGCTTCAAGTTATATGGGTAAATAAAATGTATATAAATTGATAATTGTATTAATCATAATCCAAAGGGTGAGTTGTCTCTACTTAATTACAAAAATGGACACCATTTGCAAAGTTTGAAATAAGAAACTTCTAGTTTTTATATATTTTGTCCTTTTTATATTTTTTTGAGGAAATTGGAAACTGTATCGAAAATCAAGATTTCAAAGACACAAATCAGGATTTTATTTTTGGGCAAAATCCTACAACTCTAAGTTACGGTGACGGCGGACCCGTAGCAGGTGGATATTTTTTGCAGCGGTGACAAAATACATCATCCGCACATTCTATTCACACCATAGTCCATCGTGATAGATCAGTTTATTCATCTCCCAGGGGAAAATGGCATTTTGTGGCCTGCTAGGAGAAAGAAACGAGACATTTGCCACTAACAATCATGACAAACTTGAAAAAAATAGGATAAAAAAAGTGACATGAGAAAAGTAGTGGCTTTAAATGTACAATATATTATATGCAATTCACTATATTCCCCAATACCTTCTGTTAATTTCCGTACAATTCAAGCTTGAATTTTGGTCAACTTTTAAATTTATTCATTTTAGATTTCAATTCTGAAAATTTGATCTTATTGTTTTTTTTTTCATTCACTAAATGATTTAAACTAACGTTTTAAACACTTAACTGTGTACTTGCCTTCGTCAGGCAGCACGGAGCTATAGTGGTTAGCATGACTTCCTCACAGCAAGTCTGTGTCGGCCCATGGTCTCCCCGTGTCTGCGTGGGTTTCCTCCAGGCACAGGTTTTTCCCTCACCACAAAACCATGTTCTAGTTAACCTGCTCCGGTCAGTGGCCCCTGGCCAAGGCACTGGGTCAGAATCAGGAGTTGGCCCCTGGGGCGATGCACCGTGGCTGTCCATCGCGGCTGTCCACCGCCCCTCTAGCTTGGCAAGCCAAACCAAACAAATTGTTGCATCGCTCAAACGCGCGTTTGGTTCTGGAGGCCATCGAATCAAAAAAACGTATCCTCTGCTCAGTTTCTGCCGACCAATCAGAGCCGCGTTGAGGCGGGCTCTCTGCGATAGGGTGTGCTTCCTACTCCGTCACTTGTCACGCCTACTGTGTTGTGATTGGATAACTTTGACTTTTTAAAAATAATGCTCCTCCCTAGGGCTGTGAAAAAAAATCGATTGGAAATCGAAATCGGATTATTTTGGTCAGTTGATTTTTGAAAAAGTGAAATCGTCAAATCGAATTTCCTTTTTAACATTGATAATGATTTTACTGGTCTGTTTTCAACTTATAAACTTATACGAATAAAATGTGTATAAATTGATAATTGTATTAATTCTAAGCCAAAGAGTGTGGTGTCTCAACTTAACTCCAAAAATTGACACCATTTGCAAAGTGTGAAATATGAAACTTCTAGTTTTTATATATTTTGTCCTTTTCTTTTTTTTTCAAGAAATTTGAAACAAATCGAAAATTGAGATTTCAAAGACACAAATCGGGATTTTATTTTTTGGCAAAATCGTAAGGCCCTACTCCTCCCCACACCCCAACACACACGTTTGAGCAATGAGTTTCACTGTACATGTTTGGATGTGTGACTAAAATAAAGCGAGCCAATATCTTCCCTCATCAAGTCATCATGGTTCGTATAATCTTCATTCTGTGTTCTCATCTCCCGTCCCAAGGCTGTCCCCTCTCATGGGAGCCAAATCAGTTCGCTCTAATGAAGGCAACTTGCAGTATATTTATAACCCAGCATGATATATCTGTTATGATGCCACTAGAGGGATGTGTTTTAAAGACATATACTATTACGTTATTATGTCTGGCATCAGTCGGAAAACTGGATTGAAGAGATTGGGGGTAGACAAGACCCAGTGCCATTAACATGACTGGGGGCATGTTAGGTACAATGTCCATAATTACGGCGCTAACCACACCCTCCTATTATATAGTATCTTTGATCCATCATTTGATCAAAGAATCAAACGCTGCATTGTCAATGTATTTTTCTCCATTAAAGGAGTTTTCACATTGACAACCTTTTAATCTGACCTTATTTCTTAAATGTATGTCTATTATCTGTAGGGACCTGTTCATCTAGCCAAGATTGAGACTGATTGAAAATCTCAATCTCCTCTTTGCTCCCGTCCTGCGTTAAAAGAGTTCTGTTAACCAATCACAACAGCTTAACATTAACAACTAATCAAAAACTGTAGGTATTTTTTTTTCAACTAGGCCGAGATCGAGACTGATTCAAAGTCTTGATCTCCTCTTTCTTCTTGTCTTTCCAGTCCTCCGTTAAAGGAGTTCTGTAACCAATCCCAAATTACTGTCCTTAACTGTGCAATAAAGGCTGAAAGGTAGTAAGGTAAATAGCTGCTATATTCCTTAAATCTAAAAACAAAATCACTTTTGTGAAGCGCCTTGAGCCAGCTCCGGCTGCAATTTTGGCGCTATATAAAGATCTGTTAAATTGAGATTAACTGAGTTATGTGAAAACCTTTCAACCTGATGTTTGAAAAGAATTAAAGATTTTATTTTGGTTTGATAGTATGAATATTAGGGCCCCACCGCTTATTGGAGTGAGTGCTTGTATGGGCTAAATGTCGGTGCCATTAAGATATCGGTATTGGTCGTAACTTGGCCAGTAGGACGCAGATTATAGTTTACAAAGTGCCGCACTGCTGTCGCCACGGTTCTGTCTGCCTGCCCACACCTCCCCAAGACAGCGCAATCATTCCTCCCCCACTCCAGTAGCAAGTGGCTGAAATAATTTTATTATATAATCAGGAGGTATATCTGTTATCGGCATGACTTTTTAAGTCATTATTTTTATTGGTATCTGCTCCCAAAATGTCATATCGGTCGGCCCCTAAAGAATAAGATAGGTTGATTAACCTCATCCTGATTTGAGACTGACACGCCCAAATCTGTGTTACAGTAACATATAAATACTGTGTAGCCTCAACTTGGGGTTAGGTTGATTAACCTCTGTCCACTTCCTGGTTTGGGATGGACACGCCCCCAGCTGTGTTACATAGTGATCCGATGTGATCTCATGATCTAATCGTGCGCCTCATCTTCCAGATAACTCGCATGGAGTACGTGCACACCAAGAGTTTGATATACCGCGACGTGAAACCAGAGAACTTCCTGGTGGGTCGACCGGGCAGCAAGCGGCAGCACACCATCCACATCATAGACTTTGGCCTGGCCAAGGAGTACATCGACCCAGAGACCAAGAAACACATCCCGTACCGCGAGCACAAGAGCCTGACTGGGACCGCACGCTACATGAGCATCAACACACACCTGGGCAAAGGTGAGCACTAGTCGATGAATCCATGACTCATCAGTTATGAAATGAATCGACAACTTTAAACTGCTGCTAAAATGTCAATTTCTTGAAAAATTAACACAGGTGGTGGAAGGCTGTATCACAGAAAATGCATATATCAACTAGACCTTCAAATGAGTAATCGATGATAATCGATTATTGAATTAATCTGCAACTTATTTGATAGATTCCTTGTTTGATCACTCCCCTGCTTAAATGTGTTGAATGTTGTTCAACGTTTGCAATATCAACAATGTTTCGGGTTAATAATCACTACAATTTTAGTAGCTCAGTCTGTTGAGAGTGAGTACACTGCGAAGCACACAAATGCCATATGTTTGGCACGCAGAATTGTAAATTCGCTTCCCCTCCCTGACATTTTGCCACATGCCTCCTCCCACTTCTTCACCTTTTTCCATCCAATCCTGAATAAAGCTTGGAATGGGGCGCAAAAAAAAGATTTGTTCCGAAAATACAAATGTTCCGATTTCAAATAAAAAAAATGAACAGATTAATTGATTCATCGCCAGAACAGATGGCCGATTGCCGACGGCCGGTGTCATTTACTTGCCGTGCGTTTGGCTATTTTTCAACATGTCTATTCGGTGGGAGCACACAGCTACAGGGTTATTTAAAAATTGTGGTGGTAACTTGCGGAAGTACTAGTAGAAGCAGCCAGCCTATTGGTGCAGAAGAACATGTGACCACTCAGTGAGTAACTTCAAGTAGAATTTAGACTGTATTTCATCAATATTTATACAAAAAGGTTAACGAAGCAAGGAGAGTGATGTGTAACTCGTCACAGACCGACATCTAGTGGTCGAATTTTGAACTGGTGTTCGTTTTGTGTGTTTTGGTGTCCACGTACCGCCTTCTACCAGACTTTATATACATACATATAGGCACCGGAAGTGACCTGCAGAAGCGCGGGACAAAATGACTCCCCCTAGTGTTTCGCACGTAAACTCTTCTATTCCTTCATCTATCCCTGGACGACCCCTGCTCCTGATGCTTGCTCCCAGTCTGTGTCAGGTCCAGGCACCTACAAGTGCTGCGTGGTGTGTGATGCTAATCTGTGGCCTCGTCGTGTTTCAGAGCAAAGCCGGAGGGACGACCTTGAGGCGTTAGGTCACATGTTCATGTACTTCCTGCGTGGGAGCCTTCCCTGGCAAGGCCTAAAGGTACACACACCTGCAAGACAAGAGGATGTCTGTGTCCGAAATCACTCCCTGTTCCCCTATATAATGCACTATATGGGGCGCATGCCATTTTTGTAGGAGAGTCCGAATACTCCATGTACCTTAAATAGTGCACTATATGGGGCGCACGCAATTGTGTAGGGGTGTCCAAATACTCCATGCGTATTAAGTAGACACCCACTGGCTAAACAGCGACACTTATTAGAGGTTGACCCCGTAATACAGGCAGATGTCTACTCCTAACATAGATATTCTCTTTGCTGTGGTCTCCTCACGGACGGACGTACGTGAGGAGACCCCCCCCCCCCCACTACATCAACTAGTGCTGTGTGTACATGTCTCTGCAGAGCACAGTGGACGCTGTCATTCAGCTAAATAGTAAATGGAGTGCATTTATAGACGTCCTTTATCCAAATGGCTTCACATGTGTCGACAAATGTTGCTCATGCATGCATGCACACAGTCAGCAAGACAACGGCTAGTTCATGGGTTTGGTGTGTGCGCGCGCTTGTGTTTTTTTTTTCTCAAATAGGGCTTGTGCATGTTGACTCCACAGCTTGGAGGCGGCAGACATTTTGGGGGTGAGGGATGCATGTGCGGTTAAGTAGTATACCTAACCACTTCACCCATTCCATCCATTGTATTGGGGTAAATATAATGGACAAAGTAATTAGGGATGCACCGATCATGTTTTTTTGCTGCCGATCCGATCACTTGATTTTAAGGATCGGCCGATCTCCGGTGCCGAGTCCCGATACCGGGTCCCAATCTCCAATATAGAGTCCTGATCCTGCAAAAATGGGCTATTTCAATAATAGTGGAAGTAAATAAACAGTCATTTTGCATGCTCCCCAACTCATTTACCGATCCTGATCGGGACAAAATCACAAGTCCCGATCCTTGGAAAAAAGGCTGATCACCGATCTGAGGATCGGTTGGGTGCAACTCTAATAGTAATGCTATCAATCGCCAGCAGGTGGCAGCCTATTATCATGGATAAATCAATAATCGAAAGTGACGAGGTTGTGCAAATATCGCTCTCTGCCTGTTTGTCTGACTGCCCCCAAACGACTGCCACTCCCAAGCAGTGGCGTCCCTAAGCATGAGCCCTATTCAAACTGATTAATCTATGATACCAGATTATTCCACACCAATATTGTGTGTAATTTTTCAGATTTTTTTTGTTTCCTCTAAATCATGTATTTTGCTCCCCGGAACAGGCCGACACCTTGAAAGAGCGGTACCAGAAAATTGGGGACACCAAACGTGCCACGCCTATCGAAGTGCTCTGTGAGAGCTTCCCAGGTCAGCACCCCCCCTCTCACACACACACACACACACACACATAAGAAAGGTTGGTATGTCGGGGCCCCCCTCCGAAACACAAAGTATTGGTTCAGACAGTCGTCGGCCCGTTGCAAATACCCTGGGTTGTCAACAGCCTCGGCTGGTTGAGACATTGGGCCTTTGCATTCAGTGAGGCTGGTCTCTTGATCTCTCTCGGGCTCTTGTTGAGATGCTTGTCGCATTTGTTGGATGCCCCGGGGAAAACGCAACACACACACACACCTGCACTTCACGTTTCAACCACAGGGTCCGACTTATGTTTGTGCCCGCGGGTGCCTAACCCTCCCGCCATATGTATTTATGTGTGTATATTACATAAATGCATTCTGAGCATGAGAGAGCGTTACAGCGCTGCGACCGAAAAATATGTGCATTACTAAATTCATGTCTTCATTGTTGGGATTTGCAAGTGGGTGCTCACAAAATCCTGTGGGTGCCATGTCAGGGTTGTGATGTAACCGATTGCATGTAATCAGATTACAAAAAATGGTAACTGTAGTGCCTCACAATTACATTTTAAATGAGGTAATCTAGATTACAGTAACATTTGCCTGAAATTGGGGATGACATCCACTTTCACACTTGTTCCGAGGCCATTGTTGTTACTTTTAAATGGCTACTTTCTGCAGTGTGGTGTTGTTGGCTCGCCCCCACACGCAACAAGACATAGGTAGTAGAGCAGGCAGCAGCGTGGCTCTGTAGTGAGTCGTTGTGGGTCCGCCCCGACATATATTATATAGCATTAAACAGCTGACAGGGACGAAATTAACCGTTCCGGGAACAATATTTTTGGTTTGCGAACTTGAATTTATTGGTGGAACTCATAACGGGAAACGTTATAATTCTGTTTCTGTTCGGAACGAACAGAGTGGGAAAAATATGGGTTCAAAGCCCTCCTCACAAATATTTAAAAGTTGTGAAATGTAATCTTTTTTTTCACTTTTAAAATGGGTTAGTGGGATTACGTTACTGATCACATTTTTTTTTTAAATGAGTAACTTGTAACTGTAATGGATTATTTAACGCAATAACTTTTGAGTGGATGTGGGTAAAGGGTAATCGGTCACAGAACAAACTCTTTGAAAGGGAGTATATTTTGTGTGACAAATTCAGCCGAGCCAGGACAATACAATTGAAATATTGATTCTAGTACTTTCTGGCCTCGTCTTGTGACTTGAACTAAGCACCAAGTGTGCATGTGTTGCAGAAGAAATGGCGACCTACCTGCGCTACGTGCGGCGACTGGACTTCTTTGAGAAGCCCGACTACGACTATCTGAGGAAGCTTTTCACCGACCTCTTCGACCGCAACGGTTACGTCTTTGACTACGAGTATGACTGGGTCGGCAAGCCGCTGGTGAGTGCAATACCCTCTCTGTTGACTAATACATTTCACACAAACACACACACACATATATATGTAAATCGACAACTAATGCAATAATCTATTAATCACCAAGTTGTTGAATCATTGTCAGCTGTTTTTTTTGCTGATGTGTTATATCTCTTGATAATTTCTTAAAATCCCCAAAATGCTTTAAATTATTGAACAATATTTTTATTAGAAAAATACTTTTGAAGAAAATGATTAAAATATTAGCCTACAAATTAATTGTAATGAGTTTGTGTCAGAATAATTAACTTGGTTGTTGTTTATTTGTTTACTCGCTTGAACCAAAATTGACTACATTTCAAGTTGACAAGATTAATTTCA
The DNA here is from genome assembly GCA_900302395.1 of Bregmaceros cantori. Taxonomy (NCBI): domain Eukaryota; kingdom Metazoa; phylum Chordata; class Actinopteri; order Gadiformes; family Bregmacerotidae; genus Bregmaceros; species Bregmaceros cantori. The sequence goes on along the minus strand of OMKY01089503.1, from coordinate 10,206 downwards.
GTGTTGCTGCGAAGATTTTGGGGAAGAGTAGGGAAGGAGGGAGTATGGTTGAAGGGACTATGAATATATGAATAAAACTATACAAATCTGAGCTACAAAGTAACTAATGACTTTGTGTTGTACATAGAAGAACCAAATTTGACTATTTGGAGTTGACAAGATTATCTCTTGAAGCTTATTCAGGTGATTTTTGTCAAGAAAGAAATCCAACATATTTGTTTTTTTTTTGTTTTGTTTTTTCAAGCTTTATTTATTAGGGTTAGCGGAAACGGGTGAAGATGGGGCGCAGACAATGGGATATTAAAATACTGGTAAGTGTTGAGTGTTTATTCAGTCAGTTTTAACTTGTGACTTCTCTTCCTAACCAGCCCACGCCCATAGGTCCTATCCCCAGTGACACACCTCTGCAGCCCAAAGCACAACAACCCACCAAAAACCCGGTACACAAACACACACAAACATCTCTGTGTCATGTAGGGCTGGGGAGCAGGGCTCTGAACCAGTTCAAGGAATGAAAATGAAAATCGAAAACGAACAGAATTTTACGAGGAACGGAAACTAAAATATTTCTCCAACTTTTCCGGAACAGAAACTGAACATTATGAAATCCATTATTATATACATATGATATGTAATATATTTTAGCATATCATATGTCTGGGAGACTATTTCTGTCCACTTTCACTGACAGTCATCAAGGACCATACATCTGTGGCTCCATCTTGTGGACAGACGAGGAAGTGAATGTAATGGCGTTTTAAGCACTGTTTTCACGTTAATATTGCACTGAAGTCCACCAATATATTCTGTATAAATTATATCTAAAATTAACATTGCAAAATATAAGGAACTTTAAGAACGAACACAATTTTTGCGTTCCGGTTCAGGACAGGTATTTTGGTGGCAGAACGGTTCCGAGGACGTTAAACATAGGCCTGCCTGAAACATTCGGAACGGTACATTATAAAAAATAATTTCGTTTTCCTGCCCTGCTGGGGAGATGAATGACCTTGTGACTTGAACTGTGACAATTTTGCAATAGGGCGGCATACATTTTGGTGGTATCATCGCCGACAGGCGAACAGGCAGAGAGCGATATTTGCATAGGATTGTCCGTTTAAAAGTCTTGTATTATTGATTTATCCATGGTAATATGCTATCAATCGCCAGCAGATGGCAACCTAACTACGTTCATTGTATTTGCCCTAGCCTCTAGCACGTGACTAGAACAATCATGTGGTCTGGATTGTGCAGGCTCGACAAAAGTTTCAATCAAATCGTTTAAAGTTTTTTTTGCAAATTGTGCCCCTTTTGGAAAGTGCAGAGACCTCACTCTTGGGCATGCAATTAATATAATGGTACTTCAATAAATATGTTTTCATAAATTGTGTTTAAATATTTCTAAACACACCCAAATATCCTAATTTACAACCCAACCAGCAAACCCACTGTGACAACTGGTATTAGTATAACCACAATAGACCACAAATAGAGTTTACGTGCAAAACACTGGGGCAAGTCATTTTGTCCCGCGCTTCTGTTGGTCACTTCCAGTGCCTGTATGTATGTATATAAAGTCTGGTAATGGGCGGCGGTATGAGGAAAAACGCACAAAACGCTCACCAGTTCAAAATACGACCACTAGATGTCCCGGTGTCACCGGTAACCGAACTTTGTAATCTGATTTTTTTTTTTTAATTTACAATTTACATATTTACCAAAATTATGAAAAAAAAAAAACAAGATGCAATTTCGATTTGAATTTTGGCACAGCCCCTAACCCCAATGAGTCATTCAAGGGCCTTGTATTCAACTTGTATGACTCACAATAAATATCCGCTGGACTCTGCCCGGCTCTCTGCCGTTTATCGTCTCATGTCTAGTCATATCTTCATTTATTAGCACCAACAGCTGTTGGAACACTGGTGCTTTGATCCAATGAGCTGCAATAACCTCTTTGACCAGTCAATTTATCTAACATGTATTTTGCAAGTTGTATAAGCGGGGGCTGGCTTTGTGGCGCAGTCGGTTAGAGCGCTTCATCCAGCCCCGTACTCACTCTCTACATGCTGACAGTGTGCGCAGCTGTTGTGGGATCACGCGACACCGACCCTGACGCTCGCAGTCATGCGACAACCACAGACATACGTCTGTGGTTGTGACTGCTTCACAGACAGACACACTAGCACAAGTTCACTTGCCATTTATGAATACGGAGAACTTTATTAGCGATTCAATGACAATCTTGACATCGAGCCGCTCTCTGTACTCCGGTCTGTGTAAAGCTGCAAACTCCGCCCACATCTCGTCTCGCAGAGAGACCGCCTCAGTTGCTTCGGCCAACTCTGGTTGGTCGGATCAGATGTTTTGGTTCGATGGACCCCAGAAACCCAAACCCCTGTTCGAGCGATGCATGGACGATTCGTTTGGTTTGGCCTGCCATGCTAGTTCTGGAGACTATAACTAAAGAATGGAAATAGGTGTGAGGGAAAGTCTAAAGTTTGCTATGTGTTTTGTTGAGAGGGACACAAAACTTAATTTTCACTTTTGAAAAAAAACCCTGGCACCAGGATCAGCTGAATTTGAAAAGAGCTGGCAGTGAATTTCTATTTTGATTTTCTGAAAGGCAAAAAAAAAATAGCAACTTCATATTTCAAACATTGCAAATGCTGTGCCTATTTACCATAGACTGTATATAAAGTAGACGCAGCGTGCATGACGTCATCCCATTGCTGTGAACGAAGTCTGGTTGTGCCGTCGACTGCGCGCTGCCATTGTTGAAAGTACACGTACATCCGGGACAAGGAGAGCTAGACAGATATGCAGTATATGAGCGAGAGACACCCCACACGCAATTTCTTCCGGTGGTACTGTCAGCTAGGGGCGCCAACGACAGAGTCGGAATCAATTGCATCCTATGGAGCCTGAAATAAAAAATATTAACGCCAAATCTGACGTGTTTGTGAAATTATGACCCCCCCCCCCCCTCACACAATCAACCGTTAATTATCCCAACAATATACATTAAAACATCAATTAGAAATGATCTTTAAATAGGTTAAAACAGGCTGCTAAGATTGGAATATTTGTATTGGAAACTACCAGAGGGCGCGATTTCCGGAGACTCCCCC
>OMKY01089494.1:9895-22014 GCA_900302395.1 Bregmaceros cantori | reverse complement strand
GGGGGGGGGGGGGTGTAGGCTCACCCTCAACCCTTAAGATTGTTTCCCTTCCTTAGAGAGTGCGCACAACCTGTCTTCTGCAGTCAAGCAGGGATTGTGTGTCTTGTGCGAGAGCGTGCTGGTGGACTAGGACACCATGTGGATTGTAGCAGTGTTCGCCTCAACGCTCCTCATCCCAGCGATCGTCCGATGTCAAGTGAGGGATGGTGAGTTGCACGACTGGATTGGGGAGATTATTCAACAAAGACCAGGCCACCACCAGATATGACTCTCATTTCCCCACAATCTCGGGCTGAGATTGAGGCTTAATTAAAAGAAAAATGGTCTGCACCTCACCTTATTGGCCCAGGCCACAATCAACCATGACTAAAGGACCAATTGGAGGGTGTATATACCGTTATCCACCTCCATATTGTATTTTAAAAATATATTTTTTAAATTATTCATTGTGCATCGTGGAAACAAATCTACAGACCTGGTGGCCATCACCAGGAAAATGCCTGGTGTGCTCTACTACCAGTGCACCATTGGTGAGTTGCCCCTGTTCAGCAACAGTCAACAAGGAGTACAAGCTGGACAACAAGGAGTTTAGCGATGCATGTCATTGTGGTAAATTTTGGGGCAGTAGGCCTGACACAATTCAAAAGAAACCAGAGAGCACAAGCATATACCAAGGTCTTAGGGCCCTTCCTACTCTTTTTGAGTAGTTAGGTCAAGAATCGTAAAAAAATAAATAAATAATAATAATGATAATAATAAAAATCCTTGATCCAGATTGTTCTGGATCAAGGATTTTTAATATTATCATTTACAATTCTTGACCTAATTACTCAAAAAGAAAAAAAAAGAAAACATGTTTAAAACACATTTCCTAAATGTTAACTTGATTTTTTTCATCAGTTTTGAAGCACATTGTTTCCATCCTTCCGTTGTGACCATTTATTTTAAAAATCAGAAAAGATGTCTTGCAGTGGAGGACAGTGATTGTCTAAGATGCTGTGCAGCTTGACCATCACCAATCACTCATTTTATGGAGAATGCGAAAAAAAAAAATTGTGGATCCGGTTTTCCTGATCATCATCATTGAAATCATAACTTTTTCCGTCTGTCACTTTTTCAGTAAAATTGTTCACAGAAAACCAAACCATCATCAAACAAACGTGACTGAAAACATAATCTACTTGCCAGAGATAATTTGCTTTGGGAGGCTACCCTTATATGTACATGAGTGTCTGTGTATGAATATACGTATATATGAAATTATTATAATTATTGTATATTAATAGATCCAAGCAATTTCAGTAAATTAGATTATTATTTTTTTTTTACTTCCCCAATTGGCTAAACATATAAAATAGACACACCACATGTGAAAATGTCAATTATTAATCATTTAATCAATGAATCAATTAATCAAGTGATAATATTTATTCAATTAATTTAACAATCAATACATATGCCACAAAACTAAGAAGAATCTCTTCCGTATGGCCAATGATATCCGGATAGCCACATGAGCATTGTAGAAGAACATATCAGTTGTTACATGTTATAAAATTGTTACCATATTGAAACCTTTGGTCATACATGTTAAAAGTTTGGTACCTTGCATTGGAACCGCACAATATAACCAAGAGGCGCTCTTAATCTTTTTCACTCCAAGGAGCCCTTTTTCCTGTTTTAAACTAACTCGCGGACCCCTTCATTAGGGAATATAGCCAATTCTTTGTATCTGAAAATCGACAATGTGGCCGTAACATTTGTAATAATGTAAAATGCATAGCATAAATTTAAACCGCTGGATAAATCTGTTGGTTTCTCTTGGTGCTAGTAAGCAATGAAGCTCTGCCAGCGATGTTTAATTTCTTACCATTCACTTACCACACCCAGGTGGTGGAAGGCTGTATTGTGGTTAATGCATATTCAGACCTTTTGTGGACTGTTATGTCCTAAGGGTCCTTGGACCCCTGGTTAAGAAGGGGGACCTAAAGGCACTTTAAAAAGCATATCGACAGGTAAAATTATTAATGGATGTTTAAAGCATTATCTATTTTTTTGTGACATCCCTAATTATGTATACATATACATACGGTTAAGTGGTATAACTCATCACTTCACGTACATTATATAGTGGCAAATACAATGGACATAGTTAGGTTGTCATCTACTGGTGATTGATAGCATTATTAGCATGGACAACTCAATAATAGAACACTTTTAAATGGACAATGTTAATGGAAATACCTCTGTCTGCCTCTTCGCTGCCACCAAACCGTGACATCACCACGCAACAGCACTACAGTGTAAAGTTGTGTTAAGTAAGACGTCAGTGGGTACCAATCTCATTATTCATTGATATTCTTTCTTCGAGTAACAATATCAAATATTGCAATTTTTATTAAGTAAAACCCCACAATGATGTTATAAAAGAATAAGTCGTTTTTATACAAGATATATTTAGTGGATTTTCAAACTTCAGAGCAGCTGTATTAACGCATTCGCTTCCTCGCCTGTCCACAAGATGGAGCCCCAGATGGATGGGGCTTGACGACTGACAAGTGAAAGTGGACGGAAATAGTCTTCCAGACATAGGACATGTTAAAATATATAGAGAACAGAAAAACATGTTTTTAACCAGATTTGTTGATTTCATAATGTTCCGTTTCTGTTCCGGAAAATTTTAAGAAATCTTTTTTCGTTTCCGCTCCTCGTAAAATTCTGCTCGTTTTCGGTTTTCATTTTCGTCCCTTGAACCGGTTCAGAGCCCTGGTTTCAAGACAGTGTTACGAAAGTAACCCTTGTCAGGGAAGCAGCTTTTAATAGAATAGTGTTGTGTGTTGTATATGTGAAGGTATTGTTTATTCTGTCTCGAATGCTGCAACATTCAAATCAATATACATCTCAAATAAGTTATCTGTTATTTCTGCTTTTTCGCAATAATGTTGTTGTTCAACTGGCTATGTCTATTACAACGATAATGTGAATTAAAAGTGGCATAACAGCCATTATAAAGCCAGACTGTTGAAAGTAATTAGCATCCCTCTCGAGTAGCGTGGATTGCCTTAATGTGGGCCATTTTTGGCTACTTCCTAGTGTGGGACAGTCAGTTGCCTAATGTATGACAGTGAAATGTAGTGTTGAACAGTTGAACCTAATGTTAGACACATTAGTTTGCTTTTATCATACTTTTTAATTACATTAATTAGTTTAGGGAGGAGTTGAGCCACTGTAGCTTAGGTGTCCCATTTAAGGCAGTGGACCACTTGACCCTATGTTGTCATTAATCTACCAACAAAGAATCTGTGGTTTGTTTTTAACCTGGCTATAAAAGCTAATGAATATATCACATGTCTCAACTACAATGTTACGCAATATTACATCCTATAACACCTCAAAAGTGATAAAAGTGTAGCAGGTCATTACACGTTATTTTTTGCAGAATGTTCCAGTGACTTGTAATGACGTTACAGTTGCGTGCGACTAAAGATCGAAAGGCACCCGAAAGGCACGAAAGGCACCGAAAGGCACGATAGGTTTCGGTTGCGCCGAAGCTCCTCTTAAAGCCACCGATAGGCTCCTCAGAACGACTTAAACTTGGTATGCATATGCCTGCAGACCCCCTCAGAGGTGTCTACAGAGTTTGGGATCAATCATCCTTTTTAAATCGGGAGTTACGACTTGAACGACTTCAAACTTGAAATCGTTCTGAGGAGCCTATCGGCGGCTTTAAAAGGAGCCTCAGCTCCACCGAAGCCTATCGGCGCCTTTCGGCCTTTAGTCACACCTGTTACACTTCACTTGTTGGCCAGTTGCAGAAGACTGCAGTATGAAGAGATTAGTCTCACGTTCTTGCGTAATGAGAGCTATGTTGAAATATTGTGAAATATTGATTGCCGGTTAGGCTAGGATTAATGTTAAGGTGTTCCTGGTGCAGCACAAGTCTATCTTGAAAAACCCAGAACAAATTAATTGTTCATGCATTGCACGCGACTAGAACAATCATTTGGTCTGGATTGTGAAGGCTCAAAAAAAGTGTCACTCAAATGAAGTTATCAAATCACAGCGCAGTAGATGTTACAAGCAGCATGGAGGCCCACATCTCGATTCAAACAAGGCCCGCCTTAACGGGGCGCTGATTGGACCGCCTGAATTTGGGCAACAATCTGATTTTGTCTGCCTGGTTGGTCCCCACGGCACCGTCCCGTTGCGAACGATGCAAGGACAATTTGTTGGTTCTGACTTGCCAGGCTGGCTCCAGACCATTTCATCGTGCCTATGGCAACAGGGTTTGAAGAACTGTGATGTGCTGTCATTATTATTGGTTTATAATGAACTCATCGCTTAACTTGTCGGATCCAGAAATAATCCCACTCCAGGGCAGTTACTATTCAAGATTCAAGATTCAATAATTTATTGCCATTTCACAATGTGATAGGAATAGGTTTAGTTGCTGCTCACATACAACACAGTGTCAACACATTAGACACACAAATACACATCATGACAGTGCAATAGTCAACAAAAAGTGCAACAGTAGACAAATACAAGACAAGTACACACGACAGCATGTTGCCACACAATACAGACTAATGGGACCCAATCATTCAAATATCTAATGGCCGTTGGGTTAATGCTATTTCATAGACGGGATGTTCTACACATGATACTTGTGAAAAGTTTCCTCCTGCTTGAGCGAAGGTGAGTGAAAAAGCGATGCGCATGGTGGTGGGCATCAGCCAAGATTTTTTGGCTTTCCTAATAATTCTAGTTTTAAAAATTTCCAGTGAAGGCAGTGGAGAACCTATAATTTTTTAAGCTCGTTTTACTACATGCTCCAGTCTAGTTTTGTCCTGGGCGGTGATATTGCCGAACCAGATAGACATGGATAAGGCTAACGCGATCTACTTCCGTAAATAACCTGTCTCATAACCTAGAGCTCATATTTACATGTGGAAATGTAATACCTTTATTTCAGTGTCATGACCCAGTAACATTTTTCAGCTTCTTGCCTATATGTAGGACTAAATGGGAAATTACACACATCAGAATCAGAATACTTTATTGATCCCAAAGGGAAATTAAGTAACAACATAATCTGTTATTCAGATGGTGTTGGGGGTGAACACATTGCATTATTCTCCACAAACCCCCTGTACTGCTTTCCCGAGCCTTTTCCTTTTATCTTTCTATTGTACCGGTACTCTGTTTTCTGTTACATTCTTATCATTGTTTTGATCACTGTGATTTGTTTATATGTTACCCTTTTATCGTTTTCCTTTCATGTAAAGCACTTTAGCTCACCTTGGGCTTGTTGAAAGGGCTTTACAAATAACCTACATTTACCTTTATAATTAGGTATAGCGGCTGGGGTCGACAAGAACCCCCATTCTTAACCAGAAGTCCGAGGACCCCTAGAGGTCCGCAGGGACACCCCAGGGGATTTGTGGTGGAATTACAGTTTTAAACCAGGGGTCCGCAAAATGTCTGAATATGTTGATATATGCAAGTATTACGACACAGCCACCTGGATGCAAGTGAATTCTTCAAGAAATGAAACAACGGAAGAGTTTATTTTTATTTTAATGTTTTTTCCAGCCCATTCAGGCTGTTTTTTTAAGCTTTATTTATCAGGGTTAGTGGAAACAGGTGAAGATGGGGGGGCTAGACATGCGGGAAATACCTCGGTGGTGGGATTCGAACCACTGCCTGACTCACCGCAGCATTAAGGCATATGCGTGGGTTTAATTCTTAACTAGCACCAAGATACACATTTTACCACCAGTTTAAAGTGATCTTGTGAATTTTCTCCAAATGTTATTGCCATATTATCAATCTCTAGATCGATAATATGGCAATATAATATCTATTATATTAAAATGAAGGGGCCTGCGAGTTACTTTAAGCCTGGAAAAGGGTTCCTTGGGTAAAAAAGATGAAGAGCCCCTGGACTAGAGCTTGCACTTATTAGCCTTAAGCAAAGCTTAACAACTGAAATGCTCAGGGATGTGGGAGGGTTGTCCAGAAATCATGTGATCAACCATCACCTCTGCTACTATGAATACAATCTTTTATTGAAATGGACTATTATGGCTACATATTTGGAAATAAATACTATTGAATTCGCTTGTATAAGTAAACATAAAACTAAACAATACATATGTCACCTGAAATCACAAAAATAAATAAATTAAAAAAAAATAAAAAAAATAAAATAAATTAAAAAAAATATATATATATATATATATACATATCATTTATTTATTATTATTATTTTTGCAGCCCATTTTCAGCTTTATTGTTATGTGTAATCCGTTATAATAACGGACGGATTACTAACGGATTACTTTCTTAGCAACTCTGTAATCTAACGCGTTAGCTCCCCTTGACGGGCTATAACGCACTTTAGGATTTTATTGTAAATCTGATATGAATCTTATTCTTGATTGGGTTTTATTATATCGATAACGGACAGTAATCTAACTTGAGTCGTTACGTGCTTCAATCAGTAATCCAGTAACGCAACGGATTACTTTTTAAGAGCAGTAACAAGTAATCTAATGGGATTACTGTTAAAAGTAACAATACCCAACTGTGGTAAAGGATGTCTAAACCAAGGGCTTAATTTGCCGTAAGTCTACACTCCGGAGGCTCTAACAAACTAACATAGAACGTTGGTATACTAGCTCCCTCAACCCGGAGCTACTCATCCTATGGGCTCACGGACCTCCCACTTAACAAGATGTTCCAAGTGTGACTGTGGCATGCTTTACTGCAGAGCTCTGTGAAAACACTGGAGTATAGTGAAGACCATTTCTAAGCCTTCCTTCTGCTTCCATGGCCAAAATAGGGTGGATTGTCCTAATGAGGGCCATTTCTTGCATTTTCCTAATGTGGGACAGTCAGTTGTCTAATCTTAATCTCAAATTAGACACATTACCATAGTTTAAATTTAGCTTTTGCCCCAAATACTCCACACATGGTGGATTTAAGTCAACTACTGCTGTTTAACAACAGCAGTGTTAAATTGATTCATCAAGTTAACTTTTGCTTTTTGTTAAATACTTTTTATCCACCTTTCAGGGTTGCATTCTGTAGACATATTGAGCCAGAAAGCCCTAGCAAATTCTCAAACAGTTTGTATGGCATGTTATTAAGACCTGAAAACAAATCTATTCACGCAGGGTATAAAGATGTTAAGATGTTATTAAAAATGCACATGATAATATAACATATCAGTTGGTTATATAAAGTTGAAGTGCTATTATGACCACGGACCACTAGAGGAGCAAGTGAGCCCATAGAAGGAGAGAAAGCAGATAAGGGGAGAAGAATAAGTACATAGTACATAGACTGCATGTCTATGCCTATATATTTATATGCTTATATATGTGTGTGTGAGTGAATGAATGTGTATAATCAATTGGAGTTGACCTCCCAGTGTTGTATTATGTTATTAAATTATCTTAATTAATATTAAATAATAATGATGCTTTATCACGCTTATAATGATGACTTCTTTTCTTTCTTCTTTAAATCGATACCATGGTGTGAACACAAATCATTTTTACTCTGCCTTAAGGTGAGTGAATAATGTGCCATGTTGTATCACCCCTCCTCCAGATAGCCCTTTTATTCTGGTGGGGAAAACCAGCAACCTCTGTGTCCAGCAAAGTCGCACGGACTGCACCAAAATGCGCTGGACCAGCCAGAACCGCTTGCTCATTACTGGTACCAAGAAGTGCCTGGTGGCGACGGGTTCATCAGTGGGCAGCTCGGTGAGTGCACCCATGATGGTGGTATTTTTTCATCCAGTGTCTACAGGGTGGATTGTCCTAATGTAGGCCCTTTTTTGCAGCTTCTTAACAGAGGTGGGCGGTAACGCATTACATTTACTCTGCTACAATTTTGTTGTGTACCTTTTAACTTTTGGAGTACATTTTTCACAAGTTACTTTCTACTTTTACTCAAGTAAATTTGAGGTGAAAACTACTTTTTACTGAATGTCAGCAATTTGCTACTCGTTAGATTAACTTGGCCTTTAGCGACACCTTTTGAGAACTGTTGGCACATATGTTGACATCCTATCTCTCTCTCCATATCAGGTAGTACTCTCTCTCTTGGTCTCTCTCTCTCTCTCTCAGGTGCTTTCTCTCTCTCTCGGCCTCAATAATAGAAGACTTTTAAATGGACCATGTTATGCAAATATCGCTCTCTGCCTGTTTTTCTGACCACGATGATACCACCATAATGTCTTCTGACACCAAGCAGTGACATCAGCGTGTAACAGCCCAATTACAATGTTAAATGTGATCTAGGTTACAGTTAAATTCCCCTGAAATAAGGTAGCCTGGGGTAGCCTGGCGAGCCACAACCAAAAAAAAAAACGTGTCAATCAAATCGTCTTATCCAGTCACAGCTCAGTAGTTGGGACATGCGGCGTGGAGGTGTGACAACCAAACTCCGGCCATGTCTCGCGTAGCCCATACAAACTCCCCCCACGTCCGCGCTGATTGGTTGATTGATTCTGTACCGACGAGGAGCCTGATTATTCTAGACCCCATGAAGGCGTCTAGCGATATGCGATGCGTGGACAATCCATTGGTTCTGGCTCTGGCTAGAAATAAGGGAGTTTTACAGGATTCCAAGAATTGTTGAAGATAAGGACAAGGATCATAACCTAAAAATGTAACTTGAAAATGAAAACTTGAAACACTTTCAATAACAGGTGTAAAAGTAATCATAAGCAACCAATTACTTTTTTTTTTTTTTCAATTACTACTTCCAAAATCTGGTAATGGGATTACAGTACAAATTACATCTTTTTCAAGTGTAACTTGTAAGTGAAGGGGATTCCTTTCAAATTACGACCTTCCGAACAGCACACCTGGATAGCCTTCGATGCAGACCATAACCCAGGGGAACGTAAAAGTTGGTGGCGTTGGGGGCGTGTGGCTCCCCAGACCACAGGTCATGCTGCGCCGTGGGTTCTAATCCCCTCTCCATCTTTTCTGCATTTTCTCCACCCGACTCTTCATCCCAGTTTCTGATTTAATCCCGTCACTATCTCTCTCAATGAAGAATGAAAAAAATGACTTAAAACAACAAGAAAAACAAGTCAGTGATGGCAGTATGGATGTACATAATACAGATCGTCTTTGTATTCAACTCATTTTTCCCTCAAAATGAGTTTTGATTGTCTAAATGTTTTTATTTAAATTATTGCTATAGGGTGGATTGCCCTAATGTGGGCCATTTTTGCAACTTTCTAATGTGGTACTTGTAACGGGTGTTAAATGGTCACAATCAAATTTCTTGATACAATGATTGAACCGATAGCTTATGTACTGTCTCTGGCCGGACATTAGATTAGGTAAGGGTGTTCACTCCCTCCCACGTACCCCCTGTGTCTCCCGTTGCATTGTGGGAACTCCCACCTTCTCTTTGATTGATTAATACTCTGCCTTAAGTTATGTGAAACATTGATGCCACAGCTCCTCCTGGTGTCATTTTACACCCATTACACTCAGTTGCCTAATATGAGACAGTGAAATGTAGTGTTGAACAGTTGAAACTAATGTGACGTTCAATAGTTTGGGAAGGAGCCAGAGCCACTGGAGCTTAGTTGTCCCACATTAGGCAGTGGCCCACATTAGTGCAATCCACCGTAACTGTTTTTGTTATACTGTACATATAACTTCAATGTGACTGCACTTCCGTTATATACTGTAAGCTGTAAAGCATGCGTGATGCCTCAGTTTATCCACTAGGAGGAATCCAATCCTGTCTGCTACTCCCTACCAGAGTATCAAGGACTTACTCGAATATGGCACTTTTAGCATGCATTGCTCTATAGTTCATAATAATCAGCATGCAAATTCTATTTAATATTTTTAATATTAAAGTTATTCAAATCATAGGGTGGATTGCCCTAATGTGGGCCTCTGCCTAATGTGGGACAGCTAAGTTCCAGTGGGAGCGAGTCTCAAAAGTTTTAGGGTTCTGGGAAGGGGTAGGGTTAGTGTTGCCACAGTTACTTCAAAAGAGTAACTAAGTTAGATTACTCGTTACTGTGGCGGTAGCCACTTTAGGATAATAATTCACTCCCGACTGTTCGGACAGAACTGCCCATCACAGACTATATACAGGCTGTGCACCTGTTCTTCTGTCTCTGTGTTGAATAAACGGTGCCCACGTCGTGCGTGGCATCTTCATCTCGCAAGGTGTTTCATTTTATTCCACACACTTCTACATTGGTACACACATATTTTTCGGACTATAAGCCGCTACCTTTTTCCCATCACTTTGAACTATGCGGCTTATGAGGCGATGCGGCTATTCTGTTTTTGTTTTTTTTTTCACCAGCGCGTTAGTTTAAAATTAAATAAAAACGCCGCTGGAAGGTACAAGCCGAACCTATCCAAGATGGCCGCCAAAGGATACGTGCCCGCCTCTAGGTCAGAGCTATGGGGTAGGCGTGTCCTGGGAAACTTTGCCCCGGAAGCGGAAGTTGGACGGCACGGCGCATGGAGTATGTGGGTTCGTTTGAGTAGGAACTCCCGCCTCGCCTAGCCTCGCTAACCAACGAGCGCAGGCGGAAGCAGCAGGGGGCGGTAACAAAAAGCAGCGATCAGCTCGGACAGCAGTCCGCAGCCCTGCTGCGCAGCAACTGTAATGACCGATACTGGCCATTGGCCAACAGGTGTTAGTGTGAATATTTTGTGTGGGTTTTTTTTTAGTTTGTGAGGTGCTTTACTTATTAATGTAATTGTCTGTATCAACTCAATTGTCTGTGTGAATTAGTCAATCATTCATCTTGAATTTGTTCAATGTTATTTGTTCCATAATTGTATTGGAGACAATATTGAACCAAGAAAGGAATTGTCCAAATTAGGTCAGTTACAACTACACTGTTCTCTAATCTACTGAAAATCTTCTCTACTGAATTTTCATGTGTCTGTAATGTATTTGCTGATATATAAGTGGGGCAATTTTTTATCATATTAGTTTTACATTTCTGGCAAAAGGGAGCACATACCCAACGCTGAATATATCTCTTTATTTTTCTGGTGATTTCACAACAATATTCAAACCGCATGAAGCATATAAGGGCTGTGAAATGATCTTTGTATTACTGGCATGAGATAATGAATGTAAGATGTGGTTGATGTTTTTGAATCGAATATGTGTGTTACATGATACCCAATGACCCTATTACAGATTAAACATTTATTGAACAACATAGGGGTAATACAATTAAGCATTTTATAATGCACAGAATATCCTTTCCAAGGGATGTCATTGTTTTTGATCATATCAAACGGTTTAGTAGTCGTAGTATTAGTAGTAAAAGTAGTAGTAGTATAGTATTTTTAAATGTATATGTATTATTATATTTGAAAAGAATCAACCATCAGCTTCGTGTTTACGTCAGAGCCAGTCGGGTGCAGTTGCCCTGAACTGAATGCGTTGACTGGGTGAAAATCTGCGTGCTCCTCGTTATCGCGAGATTACCATTGACGGTGCACATATGACATCACCGCGCAGTCGGCTTTAAAAGGACAAAAAAACTAACCGGCATGCAACGGCGCCGATCACCGCTGGTCGAATCTGTGCAGGTCTGCGCCTGCCTCGCTCTACTCAAACAAGCCCTATGTGACACGGAGAGTTTTACAACGGTTATTTTTTTATTTTTACAAATCCCTCATGGATCATCATGGAAAACAAACACAGATTTCATATGAGGTCGCATTTAAGTTGAACGCCATCGATCTCGCAGTGAAGAGCAAAGAAGTAATAGTCCCGCTTCACGTAGCATGGACATCGACGTCACCCGGGATGAACATTGTGTTTATGTAAATTTTAATTATTTTAATTTACATTTTTTTATTGTTTCTATGATTGTGTTACGCTAGGTTTCCACAGCAGACTTTTTTTTCCCCCCGTCCGTCACCCGCAGCGCTGTCCGAACTCCGTGCAAAAAACAAAAGTATTATGCTCGTGGTATGCTCCACATCAGTGAACGCCGGACGGACTCCGCTCGGGCCATTCCCGCACGGGCCAGAAAATCGTTTATTTTGATTTTTCCCACAGGCACCGTCCGGCGGGAAGGGCGGGTCCGT
>OMKY01089490.1:3219-16055 GCA_900302395.1 Bregmaceros cantori | reverse complement strand
TTTTCAGACCAGCCCATTAAGCACGGCTTCAGACCTGGCATGACCAGACCCAACACACCGTAAACCAGATTACGGTCTGAAAATCATTAGTTAATGATTAAGTAATGCGAAATAATTAAGATGTAATGCTTAACTAAGGGTTAACTAATGCGTAACTAATGTTCAAATGCGGACATGTATTATGAAGTGCTACCCCTGTCGCTATCTCTCTCAAATAAAGAATGAAAAACTGCACTTGCACCTAAAAAATAATGCAAACAAAATAATTTATATGTATGTGTATATGTATATGTATATGTATATATATATATATATATATATATATATATATATATATATATATATATATATATATATGTGTGTATATAAGTGTAAGCTAAACTTATTATTTGATATTGTAAAGGTATACAGTTAGTATTATTATTTTGTAATCTGATTACTGTAATGCAATGACATGTAGTTTGTTACTACCCAACCCTGAGCACATGCACACACACACACACACACACATACACACACACTGAGACATCCGAGTCATAGCACTTGAGATGCTAGGCAGCTGGGGATGAAAGTCGTTGAGTTTAGCCCCCACTAATCTGGCTCTTTAAAATGCTAATGTCCATTTTATGCACATTAAATTGCTGTGTGTTTTTGTCTTCAATGCCAGCAATTTCTATCAATTAAATACGGAACATTGAAATAAGCAGGCAACAGATTAACACATTTTTTTTCTCTCCTTTCTCCGCTTCTCCCCCGTCGAGCTTGTTGTTTATCTTAAATTGCAAGAAAGACGGAGTGAGGGGGTTGGAGGGAAAGCGGGTGTCACTGGCTTGTTGAATCGCGCAGCAGGCTGAGTAACATCGAGTGAAGTCCCCCCCAAGGCCAGCAGCGTATTACGTTAATTAAATACACACATACACTGCATTTATTCATTCTCTAATCCCTGTGTTTCAGCTCTTGGACAGTTGCTGCATATGTGTGTGTCTGTGTGTCTGTGCGTGTGGATGCTTTACACATTGTTGTACTCTAGTATCGTTTTGATGGCAACCATATTTGCTTTGAATGTCCTTTTAGCGTGTGGTCATAGTCAATTTAGCAGGAACACACTCAGGGACACACCAAACGGCAAGCGCCAAGCGCTCTGCTGTGCGTCTGTGTTCTGACGTTGTTCCCGACCAGTGACAACTCGAGCTGGTGTCGAGACGAACACGCAAATAAATATACGACCCTAAAGACGGGGCGCGCTGACAACGGCCTCGCGCTGCCAGTGGCGCTGTGGTTCCGCGGTCCGCCCAGACGGTTTCGCTTTTCCTGTTGCGAAAAACAAAAGCATCCGAAAACACGCATAATCAAATCAGATCGTAGCCGGAATTACCCCAACTCACACGCACACACACAGACTCATAACACGTGGATATTCAGTTGTGACTTTGTGTGTGTGTGTGTGTCTGTGTGTGTGTGTTTAACAACACAATGACATTGAAATGAACACAGTGCTGTCCCCTTTCCAGGTCTGTAAAAGCTTCAGATTCAGAACCAACTTTATTCATGTTTGCATATACAAGCGTTTAATTGGTCTCTTGATGTTCACACAATCTTTTTGAAGGCAAAATTAAGGGGTTAATTAATTAATGGCTGACAATTAAGATTGTTTGGCACTGTTTAATGATGCATTACGCCCGAAATAATACTTATATATATACTATATTAAATATACTATAGTATTACATGCACTTCATCATTTTTTTGTACATTTTGTATTTCATTTAATTATTTCAGGGTCCACTGGGGGCTCACGAGATTAATCAACTTTTAAAGGACAAAAGTAGTAAATTAAGTACCACTTAATTCATACTAAGGGTTTTTGAACAAATTCAAGTACTATTAATGATTTTGAGATTATTTTGAGATGTTGACATCATAGAGCAAGAAATATACACACAAGGATGTGGGAATGGCAGGGATGTCGAGGATACTTCGGAAAGTAATCCCTTACAGTCACTTATTAAAGCAAAATTGTAATCAGTAAGGTATCCTCATTATCACATTTTAACGGTAAGGTAAGCAATTATATTCCATACATACTTTGGGATTGCTTTTAAATACAACTCATGTACAATCAACTCAACAATTTCATGTATTTCTTTTATTTATTCCGTCAGTTCAGAGATTTGGTGTAAAATGATGATTTATAAATGTTGCTGTATATCATGTGAACGCAGTTACGGTCTATTGAAAGGTTTTTGCAGCATGCAACTGACTTTAAGGCCCAATTACCTGAAATATAAGAATAAAATTAAGTTAAACATAGAAGATAGGGATGTCAATGATTCATCAATATTTAATTAAGCAATACATTTTCTTACCAAAAGTTGGTAATAACAATTAATCAGAAATGTGTACTACAATAAATTTGCATATGTGCATACTGTATCTACTAACAATATTAATAATAAATTACTGTTAAACATCACAACAACAACATGAATACATGTGTAAGGTATTATTAGGAAGAAAACTTGCGACTGCTTTAAAAAGACTCATAGTTTTAGAAGAAATATAGTTGCAAGCAGCAATACGGGGTCAAGCAGCTTTTCGCTAAATCTGACACTGAAATGTGTCAGAAACCAGAATGATTACAGGACTCAAGAGCTGCAGAACACAATATTTATTTATTAAATAATGGAATTATTTTATTAAAAGTCAATGAGGTAATCAATGTCACTGGGCTGGAAGGGGAAGGGGGAGGAGCCAACTTGAAAGGGGCGGAGAACCGGAGGGGTGGAGTTCGGAGGAGGGGGCGGAGTTCAGAGGAACTGCTGGGGCTCGAAGGAGTACAGAGCGCCCCCAGAGGCAACAGGAGGAACTGCAGGATTACCGAATGCAGGAGAAACAGCGGAGGCGAGCAGGTGGGCATGCAGAGTAGGGGACGACTGGTAAGTACACTGAAGCAGGCAGATGGACGGACGGCAGGTAAGTATCCAGGACCAGGCAGACGGACGGACAGGCAGCCAGGCAGGCAGGTGAGCAGGGGTAAGGTTGGGCGTGCTCAGGGCTGGGGCAGGCAACGTCAACGGACGATCCGACAGGGAGTGGCGGAAGCGGAGCGCCTTTTATAGGCTGGCGGGTGATGAGGATTGAGGAATGAGGAACAGCTGCGGAGTTGGGACGGGTGCAGACCGGGAGCGCGGCGCACGATCACCACGCGCAGAGAGTCATGACAGAAATGTCAGGTGAGAATGTGGGTACATTTTTACCTGCTGATGCCCTTAACCGCTTTGAGCTGGTCTCCTGACATCTTTTAGGATGCAGCAAAGGATAGACAACAAGTAGTATGTAAATTTGCACAAAATTCAAAATGGCGGGAAATCTGACGGAAAATGAAAAGGGAGCCATGTTTTTAAAAATCAAACCTAAACTTTGAGAGCAAAAATCTACATCCAACGTTGGCCTGATGGTAGAGGGTTGGGGGTAATGCTGACACTGTCTAGAATCTCTGTGCCAATTTTCAGCATTTTTCTATGTACGCTTCTATGAGTGTCCATAGACTCCCCACTGGATACGTATAATAATAATAAGAAGAAAATGTTATGCGCCGATCGCCCGCGGACGGCACATCCCGGCGCACATCGTCCCATTGGCTCCCGCTCTCCTTATAAGGACGGCGTGGGCACCCGGACCTCGCGGCGACATAATCCCTTCTCAGGTGTGTTTTACCTGGAGGGGCATGTTATAGTCTTCCCTTCTTCTTGTGTCTATGAGTCTGTGAAGAGTATAGTTTATTTCAATCTTTCCTCTGTGCTTTATTCTCCCTGCTAACCTCTATGCTCGATCTTTATCTATATTAGTCGAGAGTTCCCACTGCTGTGGTTTAATTCCTCCTTCGTCAGACCTCTCCTCTCCGGCAGACCCAAAACTGGGTCTGTCATCAGCAACTGGATCCCGAAGATAAGTGTATTGGATCTCTTACATGAACTGTCTCCTGTGTCCGAAAACACATACTCTCTGTACCATTGCATATTTTGAATGTAAATATATGGGTTGCCCCAGTGGAACCCAACTCTTTTCCTAGTCCTGCTTGGGTTCGAAAATTAAACTTTCTCTGAGGGATTCATAACAGAAAAAAAGCTACAAACCATTAAAGTGCCTTTGTCGCCTCACTGCTTGGGCCCTAATCAGTGCTATTAACCCTGAGGTGTGTCATTGGCTTTAGCTTGGTTTACGTCAGTCTGTGTGCTCATGTTTGTGTCAATTTGTCATGTGGTTGTGGTGTTGTGCTCGAGCTATCAGTCTAAAATAACACTTAGGATGAAAGAAAATAAATAATTCACTCGCCCTTTACCAAACACAACAAGGGCACCACCACAGTGCGTCATCATTTGCTCTTTGATGTTGATGAGGTTGGGGCTGGATGAGACAAGACAGGACATATCACCTCCACGTCTCCAACCACTTCCCGTGTTCCTCGATTTCCCAGAGGGCTAGGCCAGCTTCATTCTCACATGGATACATGGATAGGGACAAAATTAAATCGTCCGTAGTTAACGTAGCCTCCGTAGGTGGACCTTCCAAATCTCCGTCCGTTTTGAGCCACTTTCAACGAGGTGATGTAAACACGTGAGCAGAGATGGCAAGTGTGCACTGGAAACAGACACAATGGAAAAGCCCCTCTCCCTCTTTCTGCAATGTCTCCCCCCAACTCTTCATCCGAGTTTCCGAGTTTAATCCTGTCACTATCTCTCTCAATAAAGAACGAAAAACGGCGCTTGCGTCCCGAAAATAACGTTTAAAAAAAAGGGTTCATAACTACAGTGTGACCGACACCGGCTCTCTTTCATCTCTGCCGGAACCTACCGCCAAACCTGTCTTTTGAGGTCTTGATTTGTGACCCTGCGATCTCTAGAGGTAAACACCAGGATGCGAGGGGGTGCATGGTTGTCATAACCATGCACACAACAGGCAACACAACACAGGACATCACAATCTTGTCCCTCCGTATCACTTGTCCGCGCCCCACTGAACCAGCGAGACGTGCAATATCACTGCCGCGTCTCCCTGCGACGCCACATGATACTCCATACGCTCCAAACTGTCGGCCGATCGCGGCAGCAGCTGCTGAATAATTTGTGCTTCTTTACCGGGGTCATTGGACACAGAATCTGGACACTGAATAATTCATCTGAGCCGCGACAATCTGGGCGAGCGGCTCCACTTACCTCCTGCTTTCAGCAGATTGTCTGACACCAAAATTGGCATGGACAAGGGACTGATTCTCCTGACACGGGTGCAACGGATGTTCCTTTGTTCTTCAATGAATTAAAAGTTCATTTAAACCTATGTTATTCCATAGAAAAGGCCAGGATATGTATCATATATATTACAAAATTGAGCATACAGCCAGGAATGCCATTGAAATTAATAAAGAAAATCATTGGATTAAACATGTTTTTTTAGATAAAGAGCCATTATGAATATAGAAGACAAAATAAAGTCTTCTTTATTTGATTAATTGATTGGTCATCATTGTTGCCTCACTGCTAGAAGGTCCTGGGTTCAAATCGCAACCCGGGCAGGTCCGTTCTGTGTGGAGTTTACATGTTCTCCCCGTGTTTGCGCGGGTTTCTTCTGCGCACTCTGGTTTCCCCCACCACCAAAAACATGTTCTAACTAACCTGCTCCAGTCAGTCATACATTCATTTAATTTATTAATTTTAGCAGTACACAGATTGGCCACATGAGTAGCTGTGTAGAATGCTGGCGGTGTATTCAATAAAATGAACACAATGTACAGTACATTACCTTTGTTTCTCTTGGAAATCAGTAAAATGAGGTAGCGCTGGTCACCCGGTAAATTTTACAATTAATTGAAGAACATTGGGTTCTTTTAAAAATTTCTCCGTGACATTGTTCGGTCTTGTAACTAATGGAAAAAAAAGCGCCACTGTGACCAATCTCTTTACATGGGTGTGTGCTCTTTGAAATGCCCCCATCACCACAACCTTGGAATAACCCTAACAAAAACAAAGTAGCCAATTCATTTAGAAAATAATAGTAATGGGGTCCGCGTTGGCCGAGTGGTTATGGACACCGCACCTAACGCGACCCCATTCATGATAGTGGCGCTGTGTCTACAGCAGCATCCGCAGTGTCGCAAGTTCGACTACGCTCGTCGACTTGTCTGCAATGTCTACCCCCGATCTCTTTAACCCAGTTTCTGACTAATCCTATCCAATAAAGATGGAAAAAAAGGAAAAATAACTAAAAAATAATAATAATAATAATAATAATAATAATGATAATAATACTAGATACCAACCTTAGATAATATTATGTTAACACAGTTAGGTAAGCATACATTTGATTATGAAGATCCATTTCATTGAAACAGTGTTATAATATTATCTTTTGT
The DNA here is from genome assembly GCA_900302395.1 of Bregmaceros cantori. Taxonomy (NCBI): domain Eukaryota; kingdom Metazoa; phylum Chordata; class Actinopteri; order Gadiformes; family Bregmacerotidae; genus Bregmaceros; species Bregmaceros cantori. Next base: position 9,646 of record OMKY01089490.1, on the reverse strand, counting down.
TCTGCTCATACAATGTCAATAATGTTGACAAATTCTAGGTGACAGAAACGTGAAAAAGAAAAGGAAAAAAAAGTTCATTTTGGGGAACCACCAGTTCAAAGTTCAAAATCATGAACTATGAACGATGAATGAACAAATTGATTTTACATGAACTGAACTGAAATCTGAACTAGTTCATGTTGGCAGTGACGCTTCCCAACACTGGATGCGTGTGTGAGTGTGTGTGCGCTGTACTTAGGACTCTATGTGTCTGAGCAGAATAGCACCACATTATCAGCCTCAGCTGTCGTTCTACCTGTGAATTTATAGTGTCACATTGACTGATACTCACACTGCCGCCGCCTTTAGCGCTATCGAGACCGTGTGTACATTCCAGTGTGCGATTGTGTCTGCAACACAGTACAACTGGAGCCACAACCTCCTCTAAAACACCCCAAACATGGCTGTCACTGTCTGTCAGCGGCAACGGACGATAACTTCCGAGCCATATTGGGTGAAAAAACACTGACGGAAACCATGAAAGACGTTGCAAAGCAGGCGGGGAAAATAAATAAATATATGTGTGTGTGTGGTGCAGCATGGAGTGGAACCGCGACAGGACGACTGACACTCAGCCACTAATCATCTGTGTGTCTGCAGGCATCTCCTGTGCTCCAGAGTCTATTGCACATAATGGACTCCCGTCAGTTGACAGGCAAATCCTCCACCCTCATAACCAACACTCCAACAGTACTCCAGGAGGGAGGGAGGAGGAGGCGGGGGATGAGTGCGTGGTGAGGGTGATGGAGTGTGTGTGTGTTGGTCGAAAACGAATCAACTCAGAGGGATGTTTAATTTTATTACCTGCACCGGGGGCTACGCCGCGAAGCAGGTTATGTTTTTAGTAGCGTTTGTTTGTTGGTTTGTTGGTTTGTTGGTTTGTCTGTCCCCAGGATAACTGACAAAGATTGAGCACGGATCTGGGTGTAATTTTGTACAGTTGTTGGAAATGACACACAGAAGAATCGATTAAATTTTGGTGCATTTCTGTAGCCTATAAGCGACATAATCATACTTAATCACCAACTTACCGAAAGATTGCTGGGCGGTTACAGGTCACAGGGGCCACTGGGAAATGTAGTTGGCATGTTCGCCGGTGGGAATACAGTCTATGGGTCAATCGCAATCGCGTTACTCGAGCACTTGCATTGATAATGGGTTGCCACACATACTGCTAGCACTAAAAGTACTATTTTTTGTACCACTACGGCGCAGGTAGTGGTAGGCAATCTCTGAGTTCTTCTAGTTTTAATTTGTACTATTTCAGACATATAATTTGGTTCATTAGTGCCACCCAAAATGAGCCATTTTAGAACCAGATAAATGTACATTTCTCTGGCACTGTACAACGGCAGTTCTAGCCTAGAGAGCCAAAAACACCAAAAACAAAAAAACAACGGTCCATGCACCGCACGCCGCTAGACGGTACATTGGTTCTGGGCAAATCGGGCAGACGTTGCCCGTATACGGGCAATGTAGGTGCCGGTGTCAAGCGGGACGTGGGCGGATCTTGTTTATCACGCCTGCACACCACTTGTCCCACCTTCTGCGCTGTGACTGGATAACGCAATTTGATTTGTTTTGATGTTTTTCAACCGTGGTTGTCCAGTAATCAGACTGATAGGTTGGTGGTTGGCATCCCGACCATTTCAGTCTCCATGCCAAAGTGTCCTTGTGCAAGACACCGCGCCTTGCACGGTAGCTTCCTCCACTGGTGTGTGAATGTATGACTGAGAGGTCACTGTAAAGCGCCTTGAGCACCACTAAGTTGCAGAATAAAGTGCTTTATATGTCCAACTATTATGTGAGCTTCACAAATCAGCACCCATGGTCAAGAATGGGGCTTCTAAGCACTGCGGCGTCCAGACTAATCCGTGGCTGCGATTCCTCGGTAGTGGTGACATGAACCCACTCTGCCTCACATCTGTCCGGTGGTCTTATTCAAACGGTTGTGTTCACTTGGTAAGCGGTGGGAATCCCATCTTTAGAATTGAGCGTCGCACCACTGAATTTGGCGGTGTCACGACTCATCACACTGTCTTTCAGCTGACAGCCATTGCAGGGAAGTAGGATGGTGTGTATGATGTGGGAGTGGGGGTAGGGGTGGATGCAGAGGTTGTTAGCGAGGCGTGGTTGGATCGTTGGATCGGATTAGAATATGTCTGTGCTCGCAGCAGGCACCCGGACTCCCACAACAATGTTTACCCGGGGAACACACAGTTCACCAGTCAATCCTCGCAGTGGTGGTGGCTGGAACCACTGGAAGACAGGACTGCGTGGTTTTTGCCGAGCGGGATGGGCGGCGGTGGGTGGGGGCTGTGGGAGAGTTTGAGGGGAAGGTTTGGAAAGCTGTGCGCGGTCGCGTCGACATGCTTCTTCATTTTGTAAGACAGTGTGCGTTATTGTCTTGCTCGCGTCAAAGCGGGAGGCAGCGGGGAGACACACGGGGGTGTACGGGGGTGTGTGTGTATCGGTGAGGGGGGGGCATGTTGCTCTGCGGCCGGGCCGTTCCACGTCCTGCATCGCAGTGGGTCGGTGGGTGGGCGATGAGATGATGTCGGCTATTTTTCTATGCCCAGAGAATTGTTTTTTTTCCCGAACTTAGGTTAAAAAACTTTAGCACATGCGGCCGCATGCTATTGGATACGTCCGGTTGCGTAAATGTCACACACGCACATGTGCACAAATACAGGCTCTAGACACACACACACACACACACACACAGAGACGCTCATCACTGCTTCGTGTGAGTCATACTCACCAGAGACTACAACCCGACTTCAACTTCCTGTTTGCAAAGCGACCAAAACACTTTTCAACAACAAACTGTGCAATGACAAATTGTATAATTACAAACGTAATTATGAGGTCCATGCCATGGACCTCAGACATAAGTCGCAGTGAATTCAAGTTAAAACCCTGGCGCAGTGTGACACTCGCCAGACATGCAGTTTAGCAGCATGGACCGAAGAATGTTTCTTTTATCTATTACCTGCGCCGGGGCAGGTAATAGAGCCGCGTTGCTTTGTCCCCTCGATAACTGAAAAATGTGCGCACAGATCTGGATGAAATTTTGCAGAGTTGTTGGAAATGACAGAAGAAAGAAGTGATTACATTTTGGTGCATTTCTGTAGCCTATAAGAAACTTAATCATAATTAATCACCAACTTACCGATAGATCACTGTGCGGTCACGTGCCTAGACTTCCGGGTCCAGGGGCTGCTGGGAAATGTAGTTGGCATGTTCGCCGGTGGCATCAATCGCGCTACTCTACTAACACTTGCATTGATAATGGGTTGCCACAAATACTGCTAGCACTAACAGTACTATGTTTTGTATCGCTACGGCACAGGTTTACAATCTCTGAGTGCTTCTAGTTTTTTTTTTTTTATTATTGATAATTATCTGACGTCGTTAGGTTGTAATGGACTACATGTCATCATATCACAAATACATTTTAACAAATGTGAAAGTGTTAGATTAGCCGATTTGCCATTTGAATCAGGGAATGCATGCACCGGTGTATTCATTTCTTTGGACAGAATCTCAGAAGTTTTTGATTCCAAAGGATGTGTGCCTCCCTCCTGACAGAAAGCACAGTTTATATTCCTGAGGAGAGCTTGTGTATTGGATTAACGTCAGGTGCTGTTAGCGCTGCGTCCAACAAACAGCTGACAAAGTGCCAGGACGACATTGTTTCTGCTGACGTTTTGTTCCGTCTTCATAAGCATGACGCACAACGCCACCGATGCAGGTTTCCATATCAAAGCAGTTTGAATGTTTTCATCAAATCGACATGAAAGATCTAAAGCGGGGGTGCCAAACATATGGCCCGCGGGCCAGATCAGGCCCGCAAATGGGTTCAATGTGGCTCACAACGTGATTTTTATGAAAATACTATTGATAATTGCGTCCACTGGAGGTCGCAATAGCCAGTCTATTATGCAAGCAAACTCTTTTGAGGAAGAGTAAAAAGCTGGCTTTTTCTCAATACTGTGGTCTCAGGGTCATGGGTTGAGGGAGCTATAAATAGACTTGAGACAGCGTCATTCAGAAAAATTAACCGGGCATGTACATTTTCAGAATATGCTTGCACTATTTTGGACCAAAGTAGCGCGAGTAATTTACTCTGTTACTTTCCACCTCTGACAACTCACTGGACTATTTATTTGAGCTTTCCATTGAAATCTACGCTTTTTGAATTGGTTGCCTCCATGCAAATATAAGTCTGCGCCAGCGGGGACATCTGTAGTCGGAAATGCCCGCTAGTCTAGAGACATTTGATGGACTTTTACGCTTGCCCACCAGGGGTCAGGAGCGCCCCATGTTGTGATTTGGTTTTCCGTATTGTGGGGAGAGTTAGCATTTTCTCACAATGGATGATAGAGGGCATGTTGAGTGCAATACATATGTTCATCTTCCCTTCGACTTTGAACCCAGAGCTCTTTATATGTGAGTATATTGTAATGGAGTCTCCAGTAGGGGGCGCTTGGGCGCCTGGCTCCTCCCCTGCGGGGCAGGCCGTTGGGGTCTGAGAGCTGGGGGGTTTCCGGCCTCTCACTCTCTCTTTCCCAGGACTTCAGCTGACTAGAACGTCTGCTATGTGCGTGGTGTGGTCAGGGCCTACAGTGAATAAACCCCCATTGGATTGCATCTTCTGCTTGAGTTGTCTTCACGGGTCTACTACTACATCTACTACAATATTTTATGAGACTTGTAAAATGGACTACATATCATTTGTTTGGATGCATGTTGTTGCCATTCATTTACAGAGCTTGTCTCCGTCATTAAATAATTAGATGCCATAGTCCCACCTCTTCGAAGTCGTCTCCAGACAGATACCAAGTTGTTTATGGGGTCATCCCTATGTTCCCTGGGAGCTGCGAGGATCTTAGCACCATCTTTACAAGTAGTCTGCAGCTGCACATAGGGTCCTATGTTCCCCACCGCTTCCCACAGGCTGGGAACCTGTATAAGCCTAAGGCTTGGATAATGGGCACAATCTCCTGACCAGGCGGTATAGGAGGCGGGGGATGCTCAAAGCCTTCAATTCCTTCAATGCAATTGAGCTAATGTTTAGCCAGTCAGAGATTTAATATGTGGTGGAAAATTAGGTCAGTTTTAATGAATTATCCATTGCTCCATGTTTATAGCCTGATCATGGGACGAGGAAGGGGGGAAGAGGGGGAAGAGAGGGCGGGTTGTATGTTAATGTAGATATTAAAGCAGGGTGTGGTGGGGCTGGATCTGTGAATGTAGATATTAGTGAATGTCTGGCCGTGGAGTGATAAGCGCCAGGGGGTGTTAGGCCATCATTATGAGCATCTAAATTGAAAAGAACAGGACAGGGGCATCAGAGAAATGAGTGGACAAATGTAATGTGTAGTGGGAAAGGACCTGAACAGAGTCTGTGTGACGGGTCAATATTAAATAGAAGTAAATGCCCAGAGAGAAAACACACAGAGAGTTGAAAACCCTTTATTTAAATTAAAATGTCTTTCCTGTAAATGAGAAAATTTACCCTTTAGGGGTCCGGTTTACCACAACACAGTTCAAGTCAGCACTCGTCCATGACGACATCAGTAGAGTAGCTATCAGGGTGCCTACTCATCTCAGGCTCAGCGTCCATTGGGGTCGGACCGGGCACGGGTGGAGGGTCCGGAGGGTCGCGCTGCACACAGGGAAGGAACCGGACCAGATGAGCACAGATCGCCTGACGTTGAACAGATATCCAGAGAACTCTCGTCAAGGTGTAGAGGCTGAGGCGTGACGTGCTCAGTCAGGCACACTAACCTGGTCTGAGATTATGGGGCCGCGTCTCTCCGGGGTCGGGCGTGGGCTTACAAGGGGCGGACTGACGACTCCTGACTAGGAGTAGCTGGCGGCGATGGAGGCTCCGCGGACGATGTAGGTGCCGGTGAAAGAGATTGGCGGTCCGCGGACGAAGTGCGCCGTTTCTCCCGCTGCTCCCGCTGCTCCCTCTGACTTGTAACAGTCTGGATGCTGTCGAATAATCGAGAAAGACGAGGGCACTCTAGTGCCCTTTGAGTCAGTTTAATTCATTCAGTATGGTAAAGCATGTTTGAATTTCATGAACACGGAGACATTCCATTGGTCATATAGCCATATTTACTAGCCTGGTGAGCCTGAACCAACGCATAGTCCACGCATTGCACATCACTAGACGCTTGCATTGGGTCTGGTAAAACCAGGGTGGGAAAATGTAGAAAAAAAAAAACGTGTCAATCAATCTTGCGCAGCCTGTACAAACTCCCCCCCACATGCTGATTGGTCGATTGATTTCGTACCGATGGCGACTTGGATTTTCCCAGACCCAATGCAAGCGTCTAGCGATGTGAGATGCCTGGACGATGTGTTGTTTCTGGCT
>OMKY01089485.1:0-15072 GCA_900302395.1 Bregmaceros cantori | reverse complement strand
CCCTCTTTCTGCTTTGCCTGGCCGACAATGCTAGATTAGGTGGCTGAAGGTGAATGAGGAATAGTGTTTAGAGCTCCCCCACACAAAGGAAGCGTGGGATGGGGTGTTGGTGGTGGGGGCAGGGGAGGTCGCTATATAAATGCACTCCACTTAGGCAACATAACGTGTCCTCGTTCTCATTTAAGCACCTCACTACTTGACTTAATTATACCAGGCCAAAAGTCTCTAAAGTCCTCTGCTCGCGCGCAAAACTTGTACAAAGGCGTCCGTAATCGCTGGCAGCTGCGCTGACTTTGTTTTAACCATTGTTGCTAAAGTTTAGGGCAGCAACTAAAAAATATTTTGGTCATCGATTAATCGGCCAATTTAACTGACAATTAACCCTTCTAGTGTCAGCCCTTTACAAATTAAGTTCTGTGTCATTGTCAACGAAACACAAAGGAAACTTCAGATTCTCCTTCAACATCAGAAAATAACTCTTGTTTCTACCCATTTCTTTAGTTATAGCCCCCAGAACGGTGGCTATCACTGAAAACAGCTGATTTCTCTCAAAATTCCAAGTAAATGCGGGTGATGTGCCGACATTGGCCGCTAGGTGGCAGTATACGCCACAGAATGTAAAAAATGTCAATTGTTAAGATTAATAAACAGAAATCTCACCAACACTGCAAACTTTTTGATGCCTCACTATATCCATTTATTACACAATTTTATTTTTTCCTACTAGTCTGAAAGAGTTGTATGTGCTAGCTTATAGCATTGTTACTTTCACCCAAGCTCATTTGTTGTCTTTATTGTATTATTTGTGTTGCTGTGAGACTTAACAGTGTTCAGTATCCAAGGGCCGTGACACTGGCTTGACCTCTACTTTACATTTTCTTCTTTCATGTCATGATGGCTGTTGCTGCCTCTAACCATAAACTGTATAAAGGACAGATATATATGGACATCACAGCAGTGATGTAAGGTGATCATTTTTCAAATCTAACTATTTATCTATCTCTATATATCCATGCATCTATCTATTTATCTGTATATACATATCTATGTATATATCAATCTCTATTGTTCACTTTGGGTGAGAATTAAACAGACTGCAGACATTCACACACAAATAAATTGTTGACATTCATGTTAGTAGAAGATGGTTTGTCCGCTTCTTCCCTGCTGCCATACGGCTACTGAACGCCAGGTAGCTCCTGATGACGCAAGCACGCAACTATCTGCACAATGTGTCTTGTATATAGACTGTCCTCCTGTACATACACCCAAGTTCCTCGGTACATACGGATCTATGTCGCACTGTGCCCTTGCCCCATTGCACCTGTACCAAGAAACAATCCTAGTCGATGAACTTCTCAAGGGCCCAAAATATCACAAAGGACAAGTATCACACTTGGCTCTGACCTGATGCCCTCAGGGACGCGCTACAGGTTCATAGCTGCTAAAACAGCTTGTTCCCGACGGTGATCAAAATTCTTAATGTGCATATGTGAAATTATGCCTAGAACGGGGACTGCCTCTGCTTGTTTTACAGCTCCTTTGCACATGTTGATTTGCACGTGATGTATCTGATGTTCTGTAAGTGTTTTTTATTGTTGTTGTTTTTACTGTTTTAATGGCTAGATTGATATTATTTTATTATTGTTCTTATTTAATTGTTACACTGAGGGGTGGGGGGAGGCTCTGAATTTCATAATACGTATGTGCAATGACAATAAATTGTTCATTCATATGATTCATTCATTCATCATTGACAATAGACTGCAACAAACATATTTATTTAATTATTACTTATTGTTCAAATACTAACTGTGTGTTCATTCTCTCCTCCTACATGTCTCTCATCCCCTCCAACCTGCCCATCTACAGGTAAGACCCTGATTCTTATATTCACTTTGGAAAGTCATTGGAAACAGATATGTATACATTTCATTGCCCTCTCCCTATCCCCTTCTCTTTTCTCTCAAGCAGATGGGACATCCATATATCAGCCAGTATTTAAGATCTATGGTATATAAACGTGGCACTGACCTGGAGTCTGCAGAGTAATATGTGAACTTGTAAAGGAACTGAGCCGCAAGTGTGGTATATCGGTGGATAAATGACACTGATTAAGCAATCATATCACTTCATTGAGCTTGGCTGTGTGATAAATTATATATCTACTTACATAATTACTATGAAGGTCGTTTAAGGCCCTTTAAGCACCACATAGGCATCAGTGAACTGTATGATTTGAAATCATGGACTTTTGTGTTACTCCATTTTTTTACTACACTCTCACCGCCTCTCTCTCTGTCCCGCTTCATCCATAGCGGTCTCTCATCTTGCTGTGTGCGTGACCGCGGCTGCTTTTAGCCACTATAGTGATTAATAGCTTAATTAATTCACCGCGTGAGCCTCATCAGACCAATTAAGGGCCTGCAAGGCTGGTCGACCCGCCACTCCAGCCAGGCAACATCCACTCTGCCCCACATCCACCAACCAAACATAGTGGATTCTTACTCACTTGGCATACAGTCTACAATAAATATCTTTATTCCTTGTGTATTTCATGCTGCACTGTTTCTGCCACGACCAGAAACAGTCATGGCAATTTGTTCTATATATAGCTATGTCATACTGTCAGCCAGAAATAATACAATGGATACAGGTTAAAGACTTTTAGATATCTCAACAGTTTGAAATGCAGGCTTTGCAATCTTCCTCAGGAGTGGTTGGCAACGTGCAAAGGGGCATATGTCACGGGTCAAACACACTGAAATTTAGAAACCCAGAGAGGAGGTGGAAGAGACAGTTTGAAAACCCTTTATTAATAACTCAAAACTGTATTTAATTCATAGATCAGAGTGGAACCCTTTAGGGGTTGATATGGTATGCTATCTTAATGTCGTCCATAGCTTCGTCGTCAGAAACAGTACTCATCTCATGATCAGTGTCCAGGGCTGGACCAGGTATGGGTGGAAGCTCCTGGGGGTCACGCTGCAATCGAGAAAGAATGGAGCCGGATGAGCACAACGCCAAGAGCAGAACAGATATCCAGTGAGGTCTTGACGTGCCCAGTCAGGTAGACTGACCTGAACTGAGTCTTTGGGGCCGCATCTCTCCGAGGTCGGACGCAGCCTTAAGTAGGGTCGGACTGTTGATTGTGGATGCGGGGCAGCTGGCGGCGTGGGAGTCTCCGCGGACGATCCTGGCGTCGGAGGTGGCGATGGGCGGTCCGCGGACGATGTGCGCCATTCGTCCAGCCGTCCCCGCTTACTTGTAACAGCATACACGCTATCACGCCACAAAACGCAGAAATCAAACCTGTTGAGCTATTGAAAACCTTTAATCTGTTTTTTTTTTTTCAAAAGAACACAGATAATCAACCAGATTTCATATAGATGAGGGAGATCTTAGAGGGAAAGTTGACACCATTTCCGTGGATGATATTGTTAATCTTATCAACATTAATTATTGTATTCTATATATACTGTGCATGGTCAATTGTGTCACTTACCACTTATAAGTATGTTGGACAATTGCCATGACATTATTAGTGAACTCCTCATGCCACCTATTTGAGAAGAAGGTTTTTGGACTACAATATAGCAGCTGACATCTCCCATGGGAACGTCACAGTTGGTGGTAGAGGGATTTGCGAGCTTTGTACCAAATACTTCACCGATCGGCGCATGCCTCCGTGCGCTTCATAGCGTTGTGTATAACCTTTTCATACAAAGAGCTTGCTCAGAGCCTGAATTCTGAAGTGGCTTCTGATTGGCTCTTTTGGTTTTTACATTCAAGGCATTGATTTGCGATTGTGTCCTCTCCAAACCCCTTGGCACCAGCAAGTCAATGAGCGGATTTAGCCATGCCCACGCGCACGGACATATATACAGATTGTGTTAAAGGAGTCTGTGGTCGATTTTGTGCTTATTAGTTATGACATGATTCATTTCAATGCTTACCTCGGGACAAAAAAAAAAAAGAAAACCTCACAAAATAATTCTGCACATCCCACTGTCCCAATTTTTTCAAGACACCCAATATATTATTTTTGGCAATAACACCCAAAGACATAATAACACTCAGCGGCACAAAACATGGATAACATGTCTTTGGCACTGGATTATTTAAAAATACATAATTAAAAAAAAATGTCAGGGGTCATGTGGTGGCAGAGCGGTTAGAGAACACGTACCCCAGACCATAGGTTGAGCAGTGCTGCAGGTTCAAATCCCCTGTCCATCTTTTCTGCAACTTTTCTGCGACTCTTCATCCCAGTTTCCGATTTAATCCTGTCACTATCTCCCTCAATAAAGAATGAAAAATGGAGCTTGCGCCCAAAAAATAACTTAAAAAAAGAAGAATTATTATTATTTTTTTTAATTTCACAACCGGTTTAATTTTTAGACAAACTAATCCAGCCCTGACCTGTAGACAGGCTGTTTGGAATAGGGGTCAGTTGCTTGAGGCGTGGTGAGAAAAGTTCCATATCTTCTTTCCATTCCTCTTCCTGTCAAGGTTGCTGCTCTAAAGTCAAGGTTACTGTTGACACCTACTCATATCAGGCATTTTCTGTTGGTGTGCTTCCGTCTTCTCCTTTGCTGGCGTCCTCATTGCTTGATGAAGGACACAGTGGCAATTCAGAGAGTGGATAGTAGAATAGTACTGCCAGCTACTGTGTTGCACTTACACACGCACACACACACACAGTAAATAAACCTTCCAATAAAAATATTTTCTAGAAAATTACAAATTCAATAGATTATTTCAGCTACTTTATAGCGGAGGCTGCTGCATCAGTCACTTTCTGACCTCAACACTCCTACTACCGTGGAGTCCCTGAGCTATTTGCAAAATGCTGCCTTTTACACAGACTGCACCTGTATATAAGCAGTGCCAATTCGTTGAAGTTGTCCCCTGCACCTTTGCACTAGCCTGGCAAGCCAGAACCAACAAATTGTCCACACATCGCTCGCGAAGGGGCGGTCTGGTGGATCTGGATTAACCAATCACAAAAATCACATTGCCGTCCACGGTCGGGCGATCCAATCAGCGCTCCCTTAAGGCCTTGTTCAAATCAAGTCGTGGGCCTCCATGCCACTTGTCACGCCTACTGTGATTTGAAGACTCTTTTGACCTTTTTCTCTACCTTTGACCCTTTTTTAAGCCTGCTTAATCCAGACCAAATAATTGTTCTAGCCACGTGTGATGCATGGACGATTCCTTTGATCTGGCTTTCCAGGCTACCCTTGCACCATACCAAGAAAAAATCCTAATCTGAGAGCTTGCATCATTGACAATGGCTATAAAAATCTGATTCTTCATATTTTATCCTGCCCAGGGGCTACAGATTAATACTAGCCTTTGTTGATTTATGTGAATCTTAAATTTGCCTCCACGGTAGTAGCTTGCATTCTTGACAACCATACCATTCTCTATATGTAGGATGGCCTTCAGAAAGCCATACACGCATTAAATGAACAGTGAAGTTAACTGATTTATTGCATAATTTGCACCGCTTATCCCGAAAATAAGATTTGACGAATGCTTTATTGTTCGGCTCAACACACAACAATTAGACAGGGAATAATCACGACAGATAGCACATTCTGCTGGTGTTGAGGAAAATAATTATATATTATTATATTTTTGTGACAATCATTGAAATGTTTGGCACCGTTAATTTGGTTAGACAAGCTGTCACAACAAACGTATATACTCTACGGCAGGCGCGGTGGCACAGGTTCGCCTCCTCCGTCGAGAGGGTTCCTCAGAATGACGTCTCCGCCATTCAAGATAATCGTGTCTAATGATGAGAAAATACGGGCGTAAGAGTTCGCAGGAAATAGAGAGGTTTAAAGAAATTGGCCGCAATGTTTGGTTGGCTCATACAAAGCAGATTCTCGCACAGGAAAGGGCTAGCTGCTAGCCTTCAGCTAGCGTAGCTAGCAGATGGTAACCGAAGGCAACATTCCATGCACACTAACACATGTGAAAGCAGCATGTGTACTGTGTCACACGCGCACACTGTTCACTTGACTCGAATCAGGAGAAGGTCATGTGATGCAGATGCTGGTAAGCTCACAAACCCATGCCCTCACACACGCACACACACACCCACCCACAGGCACACACATTCACAGACTTACAAGCACAGGCCCGGGTGCACGAATGCACAGGTCCACCATATGCCCACGCAGTTTGCCTAGCTCGTCTCTCAGATCATGCTAATGAATCTGCTCCCTTGTTTTGAGTATCTGAAGGTTAACACAGTGTGCCCCCAGCCCCACCTACCCCCACTAGTCACTAGCATCATGATAAAAGAGGTGCGAACATGAACAAAGAAACACTGAAAATATACACATTCTGATAGCTGCTTATAAAAAACACTGAGAAGATTTTAACCAAGTTTGGCGAGTATGTGTCTCATTGGGAAATTCCAGGGTGTTATTGTGATAACAATCCGTCGATAGGTGGCACTAGCCTGGCAAGCCAGAACCAACAAATCGTCGACACATTGCATGGTCTGGGGGGTCTGGACCAACGAGGCAGACAAATCAGATTGTCGACCAAATTCGGGTGGTCCAATCAGCATCCCATTAAGGCGGGCCTTGCTCGAATCAAACATAATCTGGGGTATTTTTCCGAACACTACAGTCTGTCAAAATTATTATAACATTATAAAATGCAACAATCATCACAAAAAGTCAGAAGTACTTACATTTATAACTATTTTCCATGCTTGGTCGCTGTTGACTCCCTCTATGGGCCATTTGGGCCATTTTTTTTGTAATTTGGCCATTTTTTAATGTGTCTCGCAATGCATTATGGGTTATATTGCTTGGACTAGGGTACATGGATGCTCAGTCGTTTTTGCGGTTTATTGTAGGATACTTTGAGTGCACTATATAGGGTACATGGAGAATTCGGACACCCCTACAAAATGCTGTGTGCCTCATATAGTGAACTTTATAGGGAATAGGGAGCGATTTCGGACACAGCCACAGCTATTTACCTCCATCAATCGCCTTAGCAGTCTCTGGTTGAACAGCAGTCTTCTGCCCAAAGTTTCATCATGACAATTGAATAACGCACTGCTGGGCAGCACAGTGGGGCAGTGGGAAGGCTGGGGGAGTTGACGGGGTAAGAATTTCACTGCACATGTATGTTTGACTAACTAAAGTACCTTTACCTTTAATGTGGCTCAGAAATCAACATGGACACTTGACCAATCAGCAGATATCTCTTAAACCTTCAATAAATTATCAATGGCTCTGTATGAATAGTGTGTAATAGCGGAAAATGATAAGTTACAAATGTAACTACGGTTCTATAAATCCCAAATGACCGCCAGAGGATCTGGGTCACTCAGAATCCTCGTGTTGGCGCGAGGATGTTGTGAAGGGACCATCTGCCTCTGCAACTCTTCGTATTATAGACCCTTCTGGGTCAAACGAAAGTCACAGGTGACAATTTTGGTATAAAGACTCAACTGTGCATGCGCAATAAAGGGAAGTAGGGATGAAATAGAACCGTACCGTTAAGCGTTTAGTGGCTCAATGGCAATTTGTTTGCAGGCTTCCCATGATGCTAAATCCCATGCTGAAGCGTTCTCCCCTTGAACAATCCTCCCTCTGATGACTTCCGGATTTCCTGCTGGCAACCTTTAGCAATCAACCCACTGTGGAGTTAATTCCATCTGTGAACAGTGGTCATTTGCAAGGTCGATGCAGTTAAAGCTAAATTCCTCTTTGGCAGGCATTTTGTTTTTTTCTTGTTATATAGCAGGGTAGATTTCCTTATTTTTTTGCAACTTCCTAAACTGGGACAGTCAGTTGCCTAATGTGAGACAGTGAAATTTAGTGTTGAACAGTTGAACTTAATGTTAGACACTTTACCATAGTTTGCTTTTACCATAGTTTCACTGACATTTATTAATTTAGGGAGGAGCCAGAGCCACTGGAGCTTAGGTGTCTTCCATTAGACAGTGGCCCACTTCATATATATTTAACTACGTCCATTGCATTTGCCCCTATATAATGGACAGCATGGAAGGTATAGCGTTTAACCATACATAGAGTATATGTACACTTCACCGTGCACCATACCACCAAAATGTCTGCCGCAGCCAAGCTGTGACCTGTAACAGCCTTAACGCAGAGCCTGCCATCTTCAGAATCCGAATCAACTTTATTTGCCACGTTGCATATGCAAACGTTATACACCGATTTGGGTTAGATGCGGTTTAGGCACTTGTGTGAACATTGTAGCACACGAATAATACGGTAATAACAATAAAATAACAGGTAACAATCACATAAATTACTACATTGGTATACTACAGCACTACACTACAGCACAACACTACAGCAAATATACGGCCAGTAGTTGGCCGCAAGTAACGTGCTTTGAGAGTGTTCAATGTTGTTCATTGCCCGGAGAGTTCAATTACATCACCACGCGGGGACAGAAACTGCTTCTGAGTCTAGTGGTCTTGATAGCCAGAGGTCGGTAGCGTCTGCCGGAGGAAAGGAAGGTGAAAAGGTAGTGTGCGAGGTTGGAGGGAGTGGCAGTAAAAAAAGTACACACCTAGTCTGGGAAGCCAGAATCAACGGGACGTTCACGCATCGCACACAAATGGACGGTCTGGTGGGTCTAGACCAACCAGGCAGACAGATTAGATAGTTGCCCAATCAGCACCCTGTTAAAACAGGCCTTGTTGAAATCATGCTGTGTGCCTACATGCCACTTATCACACCTACTGTGCTGTGACTTGATGAGTTCATTTGATTGACACTTTTTTGACACTTTTTTTGAGCCTGCTAAATAGGGCTGCAACGATTAGTCGATTAATTGATGACTAATTGATTATAGAATTAATCAGCAACGAATGTAATAATCGATAATCGCCAAGGAGTTGAATCATTGTTACTGATGGTAGTTTTGTGCCGACACCACACCCACTGGCCCAATCAAATTTGATAGGAAATCATTTTTATTTTTTTAAAAATATGAAATGTGAAATGGACGCAATAGCTTAAAAAACATGAATATGAAGAAAAACATAAAAAATACCTCTGCATAACCTAATTTTAGTAGGTTTGTGTCAGTGTAAGTAATTTAATTGTTGGTTACGAACAACCAAATTTGAATATTTCGAGTTGACAAGATTGATTGCTTGTATTTGTTGTTCTGCGTTTATATTTTGAGTATTATGTTTAAAGAAAAAAAAGATCAACAGATTCGTCGACTAATCGTTTTAATAATCGGCCACTAATCGACGATTAAAATAATCGTTAGTTGCAGCCATACTGCTCAATCCAGACCAAATGATCGTTCTAATCGCGTGGAATGCGTGGACGATTATTTTTTTCTCGCTAGCGATGAACAGGTCTTGGATAGGGGCTCCGATGACTTCCTTTGCAGTCCTAACCACACTGCACCCTCCTCCTATCGAGTCTCATCCATGCCTTCAACTTTGTTCCTATCTCTTTCGATCGAGCTGCATTCCCCTCACACTGCTTCAATTGCATGCCCCGACAGTAGATTTATCTAACATTTATAACATGTCACGGTGCGCCTTGGATGAAGACTTCTCTGAGAAAATAGAGACTGCTCTGTTCTTTTGGCAAAGGTTGTCAACGTTGACACCATTTATATAGAGCCGTGAATGTGAAGTGTGCTTGGCCTCCGGAAGTTACAAACACTCATTTGGTCTTCAGTGTGTTCAGATCCAGACAGCTCCTTTTAGACCAGTCAATGAAGGAATCAATGAGCTCTGTTCAATTGCAGTGTCATCAGAATACTTTTGGACATGACAGAAAGGCGGCACGGATGGTTCTCAGCAGCTATTGGTCATCACACATTAATATTAATTTATAATTTCCGACATAATAATTGATAATTGATGGAAAACATGAATATGAAGAAAAAAATAAATCAAAATATTTATTTAGAAATATATTGCAATGGGTATGTGTCAGAGTAGGGTGGAGTTCCCTAATGTGGGACACCTAAGCTTCAGTGGCTCTGGCTACCCCCTAAACTAATGGATGTCAGTGAAACTATGGTAAAGACCAGGAACGATAATGTGTTAAACAATTCAACTGTTCAACACTACATTTCTCGGTTCCCCATTACGCAACTGACTGTACCACATTAGGAAGTTGCAAAAATTAGCCTACGTTAGGGAAATCTCATGTAGGCTAATCCACTCCATTATACGTACATTAAGAAGAAGCAAATTGGACTATATTTTCAAGTTGACAAGATTAATCTCTTACAATTGTTAATTGTCATGAATATTTTGTAAAATAAAAAAAAATATTACAACATATTAGTCGACAAATTGTTTCAATAATCGGCAACTAATCGACAATTAAAATAATTGCTAGTTGTAGCCCTACTTCCAAGCAATCACAGTTGTGTGTGATTGTGCAATTCTATAATGTCATATATTGTATGTCGTCAAGCATGCACAATTTACTGCTTTTCTGAATCAGGAACCAAGTTGAATGGCATGATGACCACCATTCAGTGAGGACGCTATCAAACTACATAACTGCCAATGTATCCACCCCTACCCACTTTCCTGATATGTGGGCGCACACTGGAGCAGGCTGGCGATAAATAAAGTGTGACTTATGGTCTGGAAAATACGGTACTCATTTTTTAATAATGTCAAGAAAAAGTCTCCTTCTGCTAAGGCACTGATAAAAAGCCCTCTTCCTTTTTTTACGCTGAGCCACCATGGAAGGCTGGGCTGATCAACTGGCATGGAAATGTACCCGGTGACCAAAATCCAAGACTGACGGATGCCGCCCTAGGCAATGTCTAACATCTAAAACAGGTCCACTGAAAAATTTGATCTTCGGAGGTGTGCACAGCCTGCTACATGCAGAGATAGTCGGGCTGAATAGTGATTGACAACAGGGAAAGTTATAACTTACGCATTAATAATAATAATAATAATAATAATAATAATAATAATAATAATAATAATAATAATAATAATAATAATAATAATAATAATAACATTAACTACTTGAATGTATATAGCAAACCCCAAAGTTGCTCTAAAAAGGAACAGAAAATAAATAATGTCACAAAAAAACATGTCCTTCATAAACATGAATGATGTTTATGTGTGACTATATCACACATAAACATCATGTGACTGAATATATCGCTCAAATTATCATGAACTAGCCTTTGCAGTGATCCCGACTGCTAAAGGTGTATCCCCGAAAACGAAGCTAAAAATATTTTGGGCCAAATCCATCGACCTGGTCATATGTTATGGACCAAACAAAAATTCAGCCATCTTGAATTCAGCAATCTTGAAAGTGTCAGTCTCCAAAATCGAATCAGTTCATGAACTTATCGTTCATGAACTGAACAAATCTGTTTAAAAGTTATCACAATAACTATTTAACAGATTTGAACAGTTCATGAACGGCGGCACACACAAAACCATTACATCCCCAACACTCCAAGTTTCAGTGAAAATTCACTCCAATGTCACCAATTAGCACCATCTACTAAGTTAAGGCAATAGTTAATTCCCGACATTATTTATTATTTCAATGAAATTTAATTGCCGTAATGTAGTCATCTAAGTTTCAGTGGCTCTGGTTTCTCTCTACACTAATGAATGGCAGTGAAACTATGGTAAAAGCAAACTATGGTAATGTGTCTAACATTATATACACTCACATTAGGCAACTCACTGTCCCGCAAAAAATGGCCCACGTTAGGGCAAACCACCCTAAATATCATAAGGCATCTGCTCCTAATAATAAGAGTTTGCCCTCACAGAAGAATCAAAGAGCACAGTGCATTTCTTAGCGTGTATTTATTGGACTCAATCTTGACTTTTATATCTCGTAAACACATTTGCTAACTGATTCATCCACTCAGGGCTGTTTTTATTCATTGTCATTTTCACTGAGGAAAAAGTATCTGTCAGGCTTATTGCTGAAATCTTAAACTCTGTCTGCAGAGTCCTTAGAGAGTCTGAGCGGCAAAGCTATATTGTCGTTTCAGCTGTTGCAAAGCCACAATCGTTGGCAGTGAAAAGGATTAGGCCAGACGCGCTGCTGGAAAGGAATAAACACACACACACACACACACACACGCGCACACACCAAACCGGCTAGAGAAAAGGGAAAGTGACGTATCTGCCGGTCCTCTGGTCAACGCAACTATCGCGCCAAATGTGTCCCGCAGCCTTCAGCGCACTGTGCTCAGAGCGCCGCGTGCAAGCTCATGGAAACAACGCGAATACGCAGTACGGCAGTTACAATCGCGTGGCGTAGGGGCGTTGGGCGTATACGTGGCGCATTTTTTTGATGGAAACCCGGCGTGAGAGCCGAGGTCTAGATCGATAGGGCGTTCTTGTTTCAAGTTAGACATTTTACATGACTCAAACTACACTAGTACTGTTTGAGTTAATCCACATTTTCACCTTTGATCCGTGCGCTTTTGATGCCCCAAAATCAAATAAATTCCTGCTTGTTTGTGATTTGCAAACGATCCTGGAATCAGTCTGTTTGTTGAAGTGGGGAATACTTGAAATTAGCCCAAAGGGTATTACATCCTCCTTTCAATTGCACTACTACGTGTGGGTACTCTACCAGATGTCACCCGTTGCCAAATTCATAAGAACCAAAATCAAAAACATGCCTACCCATTTCCAAAAACCAAGCAGGGATTCATCAGTCGAGGTTCAGTCGTTTATTCAGGATCGTCAGCACATCCATCTGTAGTTGACAAACAGGGGTGGATCTCTCACCGAGCCTCTAGCCGACACCATCACCGCCTCATTTATCTGGACCAGTTATGTCTGCCCTAATTACAAACAATGTAAAATGAACAATTACCATTCCATTCTCTGTCTGCCTGTCTATAGTAGGAATGCGGTGTCATTGATCCCCAAGTCGGTGTTCATTATCAGTTATCTCTTCTTTGTATTGTGTTGAATGTGTTGCACAGGGCAACACGCATGCTCACACCGACCTTTTGTCACCTTTTAATTCTGCTCAGAGCAAACTAGCATTGTTGGCCAGTAGCAAAGAGTGCTTAGCTAATTCCAGTTCTCATTAGTACGAGAGTGGTGCGTCTGCTGCTCTCATATTAAGAGTATTGCTGTAACGATTGTTAATAACCGTTTCTAATGGATGCTTACGTATCCTCAGGATCAAGCAAAGAAAGACCTGGTGTTAGAAGAATACTTTGGGAACTTTGAGGACCCCGACGCAAACAGACGCGCCTTCACGACGCTGATGGCCGACATTATCTTCACAATCCCGGCAATCAAAACGGTCAACTTTCACAGAGGTACTGGTGTATTGTCTTGGTGATGGAATTGTTAGGTTGTTAGTTTAGCTTACCAACAAAGCATCATATGACTACACAGAGACAATATTGACATCAGGGCTTGAAAACAAAATTATTTCATTATTTAAGTTCCGTTCCGGACGGTTCAGACAGGCCTCTCTCTGGTTCTCTGAACCGTTCCGCCACCAAAATATCATTGAATCGGTTCGGAACGCAAACATTTTGTTCGTTCTTAAAGTTTCTTATATTGTACAATGTTAAGTTTAGATATAGTTTATACAAAATATATTTGGTGAACTTTCAAACTTCAGTGCAACTGTATTAGCACCATTACATTCGCTTCCTCATCTGTCCACAAGATGGAGCCCCGGTCGCATGAGGCTTGACGACTGACAGTGAAAGTTGGATGGATGCACAACCGAAAATGGTCTCCCAGACATAGGATATGTTCAAATATATAGAGAACAGAAAAAAATGTTTTTAACCGGTTTTGTAGATTTCATAATGTTCTGTTTCTGTTCTGGAACAGTTGAAGAAATCTTTTTTCGTTTACGGTTCCGCTCCTCATAAAATTCTGTTCGTTTTCGTCCTTGAACCGGTTCGCAGCCCTGATTGAAATAGACAAAAGGGACGTTTTCCAAGTCAGTCACATGGCTGATACACACTGAGAAGCTGAAACATATCTCCTCTGGTTCCATCAAACTGGTTCCACCAAATCTCCAAAATGCTCCTCCACACTCTGGCCATGTCTCTGACCTTCTTACACTTTTAAGAAACCTGTGTTGCTCCCGATAACAAAACATGAAGGGATGAACATGAAGGTTGAGTGCAAACGACTAATTCAGTCTACTAGACATTTTTACCATAGCCCACAAGATGCCGTTGTTGCCATGGAAATACGAAATTTGAACAATTACAAAATAGAAACTTCTGTATTTTTTGACATGCACGGTTTATCAGTAATTAATATAAACAATAAACATTAACATGCTACTGGGTGACCTATAGAACATAGAGTAATACTCAGAGATGGCAAGTAACGAAGTACAAATACTTAAGTACTGTACTTAAGTAAAATGTTCAAGTATCTGTACTTTTAGAAGTATTTTTTTCTGTGATTACTTTTTACTTACTTTACGTACTGAGTGAATTTTAGATGTAAGCTGTATGTATTAGTCAGATGTATAATATTAGTCAGTAGGGGGCGCTGATGGACCGAGTACAGTCCCAGTTATTAAGTTAATAAGTGGTTTTCATCTAGTCCCGAGATATAAGCTAAATTAGGCTAGGTTGTTAGTCATTTATTCAAACAATAACATTGACAAACTAACATTGAAAAAAACATACAATTTTATTTTTATACTTTCAAAACTACTTTTGAGTGCATTACAGTATCTATCGAGGCTCTTTCCGGCACTCTGGCCATATTGCGTTTATGGAGCTTATGGGAGCCTGCCTGAATTAATTTTAACATGTTTACCTCACAGATTTTTATTTCAGGATTGAAGCATTTTTCATTTATTACAACTATGACATAATATACTTTTGTTTTGCGTAATTCTATTTGCCCTGACAGATGCTGGTTTTCCCGTCTACTTCTACCTCTACCGCCACACACTTCAGTCTTTACGAGACAAGCGGCCCAACTTTGTTGGTTGTGACCACGGGGACGAAATAGCAAGTGTGTTTGGATATTGCTTCATCCCCGAGTCTGGAAACAGCACAGGTCAGTCAACAACT
>OMKY01089479.1:0-11591 GCA_900302395.1 Bregmaceros cantori | reverse complement strand
AGATGGAGGGAGGGATAGAGAGGGGGGGGGAGAGAGAGAGAGAGAGAGAGAGAGAGAGAGAGAGGGAGAGAGAGGGAGGGAAGGGAGGGGGGGAGGGAGGGGGGGAGGGGGGGGGGAGAGAGGGAGGGGGGGAGAGAGAGAGAGAGAGAGAGAGAGAGAGAGAGAGAGAGGGTATCTGGAGAGAGAGGGGAGAGATGGAGGGAGGGAGAGAGTGGTGGGTGGAGAGAGAGAGAGAGAGAAATAGAGAGAGAGACAGGAGAGATGGAGGGAGGGAGAGAGTGGTGGGGGGAGAGGGGGGGGGAGAGAGAGGGAGAGATGAAGAGAGAGAGCGAGAGAGGAGGGGGGGGAGAGAGAAGAGGGAGGGGGGAGAAAAAGAGAGAGGGGGAGAGCGAGAGAGAGAGAGAGAGGGAGAGAGAGAGGGGAGAGAGGAGGGAGAGAGCGAGTGAGGGGGTGGAGAGAGAGAGAGAGAGAGAGAGAGATAGAGAGAGAAGGTAACTGGAGAGAGAGGGGAGAGATGGAGGGAGGGAGGGAGTGGTGGGTGGAGAGAGAGAGAGAGAGAAAGAGAGAGATAGAGAGAGAAGGTAACTGGAGAGAGAGAGGGGAGAGATGGAGGGAGGGAGGGAGTGGTGGGTGGAGAGAGAGAGAGAGAGAAAGAGAGAGAGAGAGGGCAGAGACAGAGGGAGAGAGCGGGCGTCACAAGCATTCCCGGTAAATTTGATAAAATCACATTTTCATCTGTTGTCATCATATGTTCTAAAGAACATTATGGAATATCGGGCTGGTGAGTTGTGACTTCACGGCTTGGGGTCGACAGACATTTTGGGAGTAGCCCGTACGGTGAAGTATACTTAATCTTATACGTACCGTCAAGTGATATACCTTACTGCCTGACGTAGTAAGGCGCAGGGCTTTAAACCGGTTCAAGGAACGAAAACAAAAACCGGGAACTTTTTGTCTTTTCCAGGGAACAGAAACGAAACCGAAAACGTTATTATTTTTTATGTTCCGGAACAGGAACACTTATTTAAAAATAATGGTAACCGGTTAATACGTTTTTTTTTTCATTCCTCAAAGGAGTGGACTTGGGGATAACTTCACAAATAAAACAAGAGTATTTATAAAATCTACGATGCAGCAGTGAAGTAGGAATCGTTGCGGGGCCTCTGTAGCGAGACGCTGTGGGTTCGCCGCAACATATATTACATAGCATTAAACAGCTGACAGGAACAATATATATTTTTTTAACCGCCTCAGGAACGAAAATTTATTGGTGGAACACATAACTGGAAACGTTATAATTCTGGTTCTGTTCGGAACGATGTTATTATCGCTCTCTGCCGATTCGCCTGACCGCGGTGCTACCCCCAAAAATGTCTG
Source organism: Bregmaceros cantori (assembly GCA_900302395.1). Lineage (NCBI taxonomy): Eukaryota > Metazoa > Chordata > Actinopteri > Gadiformes > Bregmacerotidae > Bregmaceros > Bregmaceros cantori. Next base: position 10,214 of record OMKY01089479.1, on the reverse strand, counting down.
CTGTCGCCAAGTGATGACGTCACCGTGCACCAGCCTTACTTGAGATATTAGAGAAGCTAGAGAATAGGGGGATGGGGGGTTGGGTTGTGGGGGCTGTGTGGGGGTTAGAAAAACAATAAAGTGCAGAGAGATGTGTAGAGCCGCGGGAGATTAGACGTCCACTCTTATAGACAGAGAATAATGAAATGTTTAACAGGCACCGCGGAGCAGACGCGTTGACAGCACGACCGCTAGACAGGTTGATAGCAAATCAAATTGGACGCAGCACAGGAATTTGTCACGGTCGGACGGGGTCGACTCCCCGCATAGAACAAACACCAAAAACACAATAGGGCTGTCAGCGGGCCGTCCCTTGTATGCGGAGCGTATGTGATGTAATGTTTTTGCGTGTGCCACTGATGGTTGGATTCGTCCCAGATTTGGCACACGAAGGTTCATGAACTGATGAGATTGTGGAGGCCAACAAGATGGCTGAAGTTAAGGGTGTATTCACACCTGTCATGTTTGGTTCGGACTAAACCTAAAAAGTGCGGACTCTGAGGTGCAGACTTTTTGAGTCGGTGTCAACACAAACCAACAAATTCTAAAGGCTGGATTATACTTCTGCAAAAAGCGACGCACAGCAGTTTCCCGCCGAAGCGCTGGTGGGAAACTTGCGAGTCATGCCGGCAGTGAACAGCGGGAGAAAGAGAGAGATATAGACATCCAGTTTGTGAACGGAGGAGTGTGTGTATATATGCGTGTGTGTCTCTCCATTTCTTCTCCTTCCTAACACACAATAAACTAAAGTCTTTCTCCCACTCTGTCAAAACACTCCGGGTCATGAGTCCAATATCACTTTTATCCAGGCTTTGGAGAACGGTAGAAGAAGACACTGGCACTCTCTCCATTATATTTGATTGCCGTTACCCGGTTCGCTTTTTAGTAGTACAACTCTTGTCGGGGGTACGTCGGGACCGAAAGCGCGGGCGGTAGAGGCTCCGAAGGGAAGCGCAGAGGCCGGGTGAGCTCCGGCCGCAGGGGGTGTCTGTCCCATGGGGTCAGGAACCCTTCTCTTTTTCCTCCCGCTCCGGAGACCGTTTCTAATCCCCACTTCCCCCCCGACAAGTTTTCATCAGTATCACAAAGTGAACCGGGCCCGCCGCTTGCCAAAACCGGCAATAGCAGAAAAATAATTATATTCACTTCTAGTCTGGCGCGCCTCGGTCCCCAAACAACAACACAGACAACACCGGAAAGGCCAAGGACGAATCACAGCTGCTTGTTCTCTGCGCACTTCCGCGCGTCTGCGACCGCCATGGCACTAGGTTAGGATTTTTTTGATGTGCGCGACGACGGTCGCAGAGGCTGTGCGCGGGGGCGTGGTCACACACAGAGACATATCTGACGGTTGCAGAGGCTGTGCGTCAGAAGTATAAATCGGCCTTAAAGGTAAAGATACTTTATTTCATCACACATACGGTACATACAGCTACAGTGAAAATCATCCTTCTCATTTAATCCACCCCTGATGAGCGGCCGTGTGCGCTGCGCTCGGGGGCCAACTCCAGATTCTGGGCCAGTGCCTCGGCCAGGGGCACCGAATGGAGCAGGTTAACTAGAACATGTTTTTGGTGGTGGGGAAAGCCAAGTGCCCAGAGGAAACCCACGCAGACACAGGAAGAACACGTAAACTCCACACAGAAAGGACCTGTCCAGGTTGGGATTCGAACCCAGGAATAACAGGAGTAACATTGAAGCAGATGGGATTCCCATTCACTCCCTTTATGTGGGGACTCTGTCGTTTTCGTGCACCTCGAATTGCATTGGTTTCAATGGGGCCTCCTTAGACTCCCATTCATTTCACACAGCTGTGAGGCAGCGATCTTTAACCACTGCAATTTTGAAATCTTTGCACTGGCTCCCTGTCCGTCTCAGAATTGACTTCAAAATACTTTTACTGGTTTTCAAATGTGTTAACAAACTCGCCCCTCCACACTTAGCTGATCTGCTTGTACCATATCAGCCATCCTGGAACCTGAGGTCCAGCGGCACAGGGCTCTTAGTAGTTTCACGAGTTAACTCCAAATCGCATGGAGAGGCCGCATTTAGCTTCTATGGCCCTCAACTATGGAATGGCCTTCCGGAGGCCCTCAGGGCCGTGGAGACTGTGGATGTTTTCAAGAAGAAGCTCAAGACACATCTCTTTGATCTAGCTTGTAACTAGGATTTTACTGTCATCGGTACATCAGCTATATTTGATTGCGTGTGTGTCTGTGTGTGTCCATGGTTGAGTGTGTGCCAGTTTGTTTGGATTGGGAGGATGTGGTAACGTTGTTCTGTTCGATGTTCTGTTTCTGTAAAGCACTTTGTGTTGCTCTGCATGAAAAGTCCTATACAAATAAAGTTTGAGTTTGAGTTTGCACCACCGTGCGTGCGGACTAAACACCCGAGCCGAGTCCGCCTCAGAGTTGTGGTCTCGGTCCCCTTCCAAGCGCACCCAGATGCGGATCCGTGGGTGTGTGAATAAAACTGCACCACGGTGTGAGCCAAAACACCCGTTTGCACGAAGACACACAATCGCCGGCAGGCGCATTATACCAGCCCCCATAATTAGCGGAGCACATCTGACATGAAATTGACATAACTTATGTCTTATAAATGCACAAAAGCTCTGGCCAAGGTGCACACTTTTAATCAAAAAACAATGTGTGGTGACTTAACGTTCAATTGTTTATTGGATTCAATGTCCTACTTAAATACAGGCTGTCAGGCTCTGAAATAAACTCAAAATATTTTGAAAACGTATTAAATATTCAGTTCTTTGCTTGTGTTACGTTGTAGTGTAAAGACTTGTACCCTCCTCCAGGGTGCAGCGGGCCCAATCGACCACAAGAGGGGGCCCAAATAGCGCCTACCGTTTACGGCCAGTCATTTTTACCACTATAAATAAAAATAAAATGCAACATCGTCGGCACACCGGGAAAATGCCTGGTGTGCCCTGTAGCCTGTCCACCACTGGTTTAATGATGAGAAAGACACATTTTTGATGAGGACCACCACGGCTTTGTGAGCAGGTCATTACTGTGTATTGTTAGTAAAAGTAGGGCATGTCTTAAAAGCAAGTTTGCTGGGGACCTATCATTTTTGACAGATGCAGTGAGAATAAAACCACGGCTAATTTGAGGAGCGAACCAAAGGACTTTCCTGGTGTGAGAACACGCTAGGATGGGCCAGTCTTAGTTTGGTCTATAACTTCTCACCGGTTGAATACATTTACCCCAAATTTCTTTAGCTTTGTTGTACGTCGCAATAGTTGTTTGGTTTTAAGACGGAGCATGTGTTGACTGTGGGTGTTAGCCTTGTCCGTGGAGCTGAACTGCTTAGCCATTGGGGCATTCTTTTTTTTTTAAGTTGTATTTTGGGCGCAAGCGTCGTCCTTCATTCTTTATTGAGAGAGATAGTGACAGGATTAATTGGAAACCGGGATGAAGAGTCGGGGGGAGACATTGCAGAAATGCCGGACAGGGGATTCGAACCTGCGGCGCTGCTCGACCCATGGTTGGGGGGACGCGCTCTCTAGCCACTCGGCCACCGCCGAGTGTACCACCGGAGCATGCTGTGGTGGTACGTGCCACGGACATAGAGGAATTTGTAAATTATAGTGTAACATGGTCATAACATCCATCCTGTGTGGTAGATGTGGATAAGATTTGAACTCTGCTCTCCACAGCACTTATAGACGGGTTTACGTGTGGAACACTGGTGGGAGTTATTTTGTCCCGCCGTTCTTAAGGTCACTTCAGGTGCCTTATTGTTGCCTATGCCAACACTGGTACTGGACCGATGTCCGAGCACACAAAACACACAAGTTCACGGCAGTACAAAATCGGACCACCATTAACCTTTTTGTATAAATATTGATGAAATACAGTCTAAAAGATACTCACCGAGTGGTCACATGTTCTTCTGGACCAATAGGCTGGCTGCTTCTACTAGTCGTTCCAAAAGGAATAAGACAATGGAATGAGTTGCACTGATTATTAAATCATGCATTTGTGGGGTTATATAGTTTATACAAAATATATTTGGTGGACTTCAGTGCAACTGTATTAACGTGAAAACCGGGTTTAAAACGCCATAACATTCACTTCCTGGTCTGTCCACAAGATGGAACCCCAGATACATGGGGCTTGATGACTGACAGTGAAAGTGGACGGAAATAGTCTCCCAGACATAGAATATGTTAGAATATATAGAGAACGAAAAAATAAACACGTTTTTAACCGGTTTTATGTTCCGTTTCTGTTCCGGAACAGTTCGAACAGAAATCTTCTGCTTCAGTTTCCGCTCCTCGTAAAATTCAGTAAATTTGCGTTTGTTTTCGATTTTCGCCCTGATGCTAGCACTAAAAGTACTATTTTTTCTGTACCACAACGGCGCAGGTTTGCAATCTCTGAGTGCTTCTAGTTATAAAGTATATAATTATCCAATTCTAAAATCATCACAAAAAGTCAGAAGTACTTACATTTATAACTATTTGCTGTGGTCAGTCTCGCAATGCATTGTGGGTTATATTGCTTGTTCGATGCTCACTACTTTTCGCGGTGCATTTTTTGATTCTTTGAATGCACTATATAGGGTACATTACAGTATATAGGGTACATTACACTATATAGGGTACATTACAGTGTATAGGGTACATTACAATATATAGGGTACATTACAATATATAGGGTACATTACACTATATAGGGTGCTAGTTAGTATGATTGAGGAGTAGAAAGTACCGGGTTGAGAATTTCCTAAGTATAAATAAAAAGTTGCAAGCGAAATAAATACTTCTAAAAGTTAGTTACCAGAAGAATGTACTTCAGTACAGCACTTCAGTATTTTCACTGTATCATTTGGCCATCTCAAAAGATAAATAACCTCATCAATCATTTGGCTTTCAGGAGGGAGACGAAAGCCTGGTGAGCCAGAACCAACGAATCATCCATGCATTGCATGCCGCTCGACGGTACATTGGGTCTGGACAAATCAGGCAGACATCCCCCGTATATGGGCTGACCAATCAATCGTATTATTCTAAATTGAGACGTGGGCAGTGTTTGGTATGGGCGATGCAAGAAGTGTGCGGAGTTTGGTATTGGTGACACGAGATGTGGGGGAAGTTTGGTATGGGTGACGTGAGACATGGGCGGAGTTCGGCATGGGCAACATGAGAAGTGGGCGGAGTTTGGTATGGGCGACGCGAGACGTGGGCGGAGTTTGGTATGGGCGACGCGAGACGTGGGCGGAGTTTGGTATGGGTGACGAGAGACATGGGCCGAGTTTGGTATGGCCGACGTGAGACATGGGCGGAGTTTGGTTGTCACGCCTCCACGCCAGTGGACGTTTTACCAGACTCAAAGGTCGCTCTAATCGCGTGCGAAGCGTGGACGATCAGTTGGTTCTGGTCCGCCAGCCTCAGGGAGGCCGAGAGCCGGTAAAAAAATAATAATAGAATTTATGTGAATTTTAGCAGCAAAACAGCTGCACCTTTAAATCTCTGGAAGCACATGCAATTATTTGTTAAAACCTCTGTGATGCATCTTATGTTGAACTATATCACCTTCTTCTTCCTAGGTAGAGGTTATCCAGGCACGCAACACATGACTCTGGCGATAATAGCAACACATTTTGAATAGCAGAACATTCTCCGCGGGTCGTTTTGAGTTAATATCTCATCTATATGCAATAAAATCGCTCTCGTGGACCCTACTCGCAGGAAAAAGATAAAGTTGACTGTAGTTCAAAGAAGTTCACAGTGTCATATTGTGAAGTAGATTTCAATCCCTGTGCACATTGTGTTTTAGGCAAACCGTGTTTGGTGAACTTTATGTGACATGTTACGTCGGCCAGGGTGGAAAGTGAGGGGTTACATGTAATCTGATTAGGGACTAACTAACAACTAATAATTATTACCTGCTGGGCGCTTACCGCGGTCACATGACCAGACTTACGGGTTGCGGGAATGCTGGGAAATGTAGTTTGCTTGTGCTGAGCATGTTAGCCGGTGGCGTCAATCACAATCACGCTACTCTATGAGCACTTGCATTGATAATGGGTTGTCACCATAGACAGTATGGGGGGAGCCTCGTCTCCGGAAATTCGAGCCCTATGGGAATTCCAATACAAATATTCCAATCTTAGCAGCCTGTTTTAACCTAAAATTGTTTCTAATTGATGTTTCAATGTATATTGTCGGGATAATTAACGGTTCATTGTGTGGGGGGGTCATAATTTCACAAACGCGTCAGATTTGGCGTTAATATTTTTTATTTCAGCTCCCATAGGATCCCATTCATTCCGACTCTGTAGTTGGCGCACCTAGCGGACAGTACCACCGGAAGAAGTTGCGTGTGGGGTGTCTCTCTCTCACTCCCCGTAGAGCTCTCTCTACCTCTCCTTGTCTCCGGATATACGGGTACTTTCAGCAATGGCACCGCGCGGTCGGAGGCTTCAACCCGGCTAGGATGAAAGCAATAGGATGACGTCACGCACGCTGTGTCTACTTATATACAGTCTACGGTTGCCACACATACTGCTAGCACTAAAAGTACTATTTTTTTGTACAACTACGGCGCAGGTTTGCAATCTCTGGGTGCTTCTAGTGTTGATAATAAATGGGCCATTATGAATTAGACCAGAACTCATTTCCTACTGGGAATGGAGACTAGCATTGGGAACAACATATATTCAACTTGTTGCCATAGACATTTCTGTGTCCTTGTCAAAGGGAAACTTCACTTTCCCTTATTATCAGGAAAAAAACAATTGTTTCTACCAGTTTCGATACTTTAGTTATAGCCTCCAGAACATGGAGGCTATATAGGTGGCAGTATACGCTGCCACTATACGCTCCATTCACACTCTCCCTATCGCGGTCAGATGCGGTATTGCACCGGGTTATTTAAAACGAATAGTGGTAACTTGCGGTGTGCTATTCCGCACCCAACTACTCTCGTGCGAAACTGTGACCCACAAACGCATGATTCAATAATCAGTGCAGTCTGTTCCAGTTTCTCATTCTTTTTGGAATTACTAGTAGAAGCAGCCGTCTTATTGGTCCAGAAGAACATGTGACCACTCGGTGGGTGACTTCAAGTCAGATTTTGACTGTATTAGAGCAATATTCATGCAAAATGGAGAACGTAGGTCACAGAGCGACAGGACTTTGAACTGGTGTGTGTTTTGTGTGTTTTTTTGTGAGCCACCGCTGTCCACTACGACCAGATTATTGGGAAAATGGGAGCGACAAAATGCCAGCCAGCGGGTAAACTCGTCTATCATAGTAAGCAGTTTTTTAAAGTTATTTTTTCTGGCGTCAGCGCCGTTTTCCCATCTTTATTGGATAGGATTAGCCGGAAACTGGGTTGAAGAGATTGGGGGTAGACATCGTGCCACTAACATGAATGGGGTCGCGTCAGGTGCGGTGTTTTCAGGACCTCTTCTTCTTTTGACACCTGGCAGTTTCTTTGTCTTAGTGTCTAATAAAGCTGTTCTAACAGTGTGTAATAATAGCAAAAAAATGTTTCCGGTTATGAGTTCCACCAATATATTGATGTCCCCGAACTTGTCATAGGTGGCGCTCCGGCGCCACTTGCTGTAGCCTGGGATTTGCGGCTAGAGGGCGCTATGCCTGTAAGGCGCTGGGCGCCAGTCCCAGGAGGAGCCACGAAGACGAGTATTGCTAATGCTAACGACTAGCAGCTGTGGCTCCTACTATTTAGCCAGCAGGCTCCCTTGGTTCGACCTGCTGGCATTGTCTTGGATACAGAGAGGCTGAGTATCACTTGACTTCCATTCTAGTTTGTATTGCTCCGCCTCTACCCATGCGGTTATGGGTTTCGGCCGGCAGTCGGGAGATGTTTACACGATCCTTTTCTCCCAACTGTTTGTGCGTAGCTTTCCCTCTAACAGGCAATCCATAACATGCGACTCAAACCTCCTGTAATCCCCTCTCCGGGGCCAGTTCCAATGATTATCACACTCGTCGAGTTGTGGCCGACTCGAGCCACAGATAGACTCGTACGAATTCCATCTGGTGTATATGAGGTTAACTGGTTCCCATGGAGTCGCATTTGCGGTTGTCTGTTTAGAGCTAAATCCCCCGTGAGTCCAAGTCCCACTCACGATTATTCTGCCAGTTGGCATTGTATCCAGTTCCCCCAAGCACGCACCATTAACATGCATCCACACAACCCAACTCCCATCTTGCATGTTCGATGGTAGTTGTGGACAACTACCAGCAAAACTCATAACAGAATGCCAGCAGCCAACATCAAATCTGGATTACAATTACTATCTTAGTTAGGTTTGCTTTATATTTCTACTAGGAGGGAAATATTTTATAGCTACCTAACTGAGTCCCTGTGTGTAAATGTTGTGTTAACTTTGTCCTCTCTTGTGCTCAGGTGGACGTGTATATGTCTGGAGAGATGGCAGTGACTCCTAGAGACGGTTTGTCGACGTCTTGGACCCCGCATCTTAGGACTAGTTATCCACCTGAGCTATTTAATTATTTTTATCTGAGAGTTAGTTTGCACACAGGTGCTGTTAGACTTGTTAGAATTCTCAATTCTTGACATGTGCTAGAGCTAGGAATGCAGTTGTTGGTCACGCGGACCCCCACTATCTATGCAGTCAATCACTGTTACTGTGTGGTCAACTGGAATGTGGCTCAAGGGTATTCGGTTAATATTTTAACTGGTGTTGGGGCCGAGAATGCTGTGAGGGGGTCTTCTAGGAAACCCCCCTGTAGCCACCTGGACTCCATCTACAGATGGCTTCAGAAGATATGGTCAACTTTATTATGGGTGGATTGTCTGCCGAGCCTTGGGCATCGGACCGGGGCCAGGTGATCGGGGGGTCAGGACAATTTGTGGTCAATGGGTTATCACGGTTTTGGTCAATATACAGTGTGTCTCCGCTCTCACCCCTTCTCCCCCTCTTTAGCCACAGTCTCCCTCCCCATCTCCCTCTCTCTTTCTCTCTCTCTCTCTCCCCCTCTCTCTCTCTCTCTCTCTCTATCTATCTTTCTCCAGGGGCGTAAATAGGCGCAACGGACCAGACTCCACCAGAAGATTGCAGCCACCTCACTCGGACAACATCTCCATCTTAGATAAAGCTCTGTAATTTGTATTGCTATGTAACCCTTTCTTAATAATACTTATATAAATACGAAACTTCTAAGAGTTGTTGTGTTCTTTTGACTATCTCTCAGTCTTCGGACAAAGAACCGGGGCAGAACCAGAACGGGTTCCTTTTCAGACTTGTACTGTAATGTTTAGCGTCCCAGGTGTTATGGTATGTTATGTCTTTCAGCTAAATTCCCACTGATCATTTATTGGACTTTGTTATTTACGTCTATTGTCCATATTTGATTACGGTAATTTTGGAGTCATCTCTTTAAGTCGCTCAGACGCTCCGACTGGTCATTAGACTAAGGTCATAGAGAAATATTCTCGCTTTGTCGAGCTGACGGTCTCACTGATCATTAATGATTTAAGTCATGAAGAGACTCCAGTGCACCCTTCCATGGTGATACTGCTTGTCATTTTCGTGTCAGTAGCCTAACCATCTACTGTTGGAATTATTGTTCCTTGCCGTGACAAGTGTATAGTACGCAATTTTGGTTATTGGGTTCCCTCCGTAAGTCCTCGGTGTGAGTACCTCACTCGGCATGTTGAAGTCCCTTGTAGTTCAGAAAAAAACCCTGTTATCTCTGTCTCCTAGTGCAGAGACTGTAAGCAATGACGTTTGCTTTGCGTGGTGGTTACACGCTGTTTCCTGGTTCTAAGTTACTCCTCTTAGATCAGTGTTGTGTACCAGCGCCCTCACTTGAGTAATCAAACAACTTTCAGAGTTCTCTTGTGATTTCCTGTTAGTTGTGTTTTTACACGTTGTTGGGTTAATATTGGACTTTATTCGGTTCACTGCTTGGGTGGTTTGAAATGTTCTTACCTCACTCCATTTTACGACTTAGAGTCGTCAGTGTTCCTTGTCAGAATAATTGTCCATATTTCACTAGAGACTCTGCGCGCTTAGTCACATTCTTGCTTGTTTCAGCTTGTCCATTGGTGACTAGGCGTAGTGGCTGTTTAAATTCAATTTCCAGCCAGCCACTAAATCGGTTTGGGAGACAACCGCAAAGTCTCACGTCCTTTACGCTTTAGGCGTTGTTGCTCTGT